>VMBQ01008376.1:8057-38199 GCA_007657795.1 Dreissena rostriformis
ATAATAATAATTTTTTTTTTTTAATAATAATAATAATAATAATAATTATTATTATTATAAATAAAATAATAATATTAATAGTAATAATAATTGTAATAATAATGATAATAATAATAACTGCAATTATAATTATAAAGATATCTTATACGGTAAAGGATATTAATAATGATTGCAATAAGTCCAGGCAAGCAAAATGATAAATTGTTTGCTAAGTCATGAATCGCTATGTGGTAATAATATGTTTTTGAACTTCGTTCAAAATGAAGGTTTTGTTTTCATTATTTAACGAGAGCTAACCAAAACAACAAAAACAACAACATTTATTTCAGCAATACATCTTACAATAAAGCTGCTAGCCTACAATAGTGAGTACAAATATACTTCTGGTTCAGATGATTGTATATATTATTTGATATAGGAGGAAGCAAACTACAAATCGTATTGAAATTGATAAATAGTCTGAAATCTGAAAATGTCAGTGTTTATTTATCAATTGATTGAATGTAAAAACTGTAATGTTGATATGATTCTGACATATCAAAAAATGCTTATCAACAATTTTAACAAAGTAAGAGATAGTGTGATAAAATTCTAATAGAATAATACATGCGTGAAACAAATAATATACATATATAAATATATATATATGTTACTTGTATGACAGACAAAATACGTAAATATGAATAATAACATGTATACTTTATGCAGAAACAAGTATGCACATATATAAGATTTTAGTTTTATAATGAACAAGATGGATATAAAAGTAGGTACATGAAAAAAACGAGAGTTCGTGATGAGTGAATTCATTGATAGATTCATCACTAATAAGTTCTTCCCTTAAAATTGTTTGCGTGGTATATATATTTTTCTATGTTTATCAGCTCACTTTTATTGTTTGTGGACATAAGAATTCTAAATTGTGTTATCGTTGGCCATCTGCAATAGTAAGGTTTTAAGTATTTTCTTCTTAGGCGAGAGTATAAAGGACACGTTAGAATAAAATGATATTCGTTTTCAATTAAATGTGATTTACAAATTTTGCATTTTCTGTTTACTCTATTTATATGATAATAAAGCCCTTGTTCAAATTCAGTTTATGTGAATAGTCTGAATCTACTAAATGCTATTTTATATTTAAATTGTTTTATGATTTGTAGGTATAGTTCGAATTCAAAACTACTTTTGAAGGTACAATAAGTGCTAAGCCTTCAAGATTGATTAATGTTACTTTGCCAGTTCTGTTTGCATTGATCTAGTATCCTAAGTTTTATGGTATCTAGTGAGGGTAAATGCTTTGGTTTATCCATAACTCCACAAGGCCCATTTGTTCCAACATTTCGTTTATTTGTGATGCCCAGTTATTTTTATTGTAATTGACTCCATTTCCTGCGTACATTTTTTTTGCATGATATAAACCTTTTTTATTATGTTTTTTTTTCCTGTAAATTTTTAATTTTTTAGCGGTATTCTTCCAAGTTCGCCATACAGGCCAATAAGGTTAGTTGATGTTTTTACGCATAGTACTTTTCTTAAAATTTCGAATGGATTTGTTCAGTGTCTTTTGCTTTATGTTGACCCCATACTTCAGCTAAGTAGTTAAGAATTGGACTTATTAATACGTCATTTTTTTTCTTGTATTTAAAATTCGTTTTGATTAAAATCGGAAAAGAGTGTTTGCATGGCCCTGGACGCCTGTTCTGATATGCACTTCTGAGTTCTGTTCCAGTTTTGAAAAAATAAACTCCAAAATATTTAAAGGATGACTACTTCAAGCTTTTCGCCATAAAGCAATATGTCGATATTTGTGTGTCTTGTACTTTTTTCAAATATCATTATTTTTGTTTGTGTTGTATCTATCTTTAATTTCCATGTGTTACAGTATACCTCGACATCATTTAGCATGGATTGTAAAGCGGCGGGTGATGTTGCGAATAAAACCTGATCGTCCGCGTACAGTATTACAAATAATGTCAGTTCATTTGATTGAAAATATATCATTAATATTAGAATTAATATTATTTAAAATATCGTTTACGAATACCATAAACGATAAGAATGATCCACAGTCGCCCTGTTTTACTCCTTATTGAGAGTATATTATGTCTGATACTCTGTTATTATTTCTGACAACTGATTTGACAGCAGAATACAACGCTTTAATGGCGTTTATCATTTCGGTGCTTATTTTGGTTGAGACAAGTTTTTGCATAAGAATGGAAGATTTATTTTATCATAGCATTTTTAATAATCAATGAATGCGCTGTATAATTTTTGTCTCTGTGAATTACTTTAGATATGATAGCCTGTAATAAGAAAATGCACTCAGTTGTGCCTTTACCTTTTTGATACCCAAACTGATTTTTTTAATTATCGTTTCATTATTTTTCTGTCCATATTGAGAGTCGATTGAAGTGAAATTGAGAATATAATTTAGCTATTATATTATTGATAGTTATTACTCTGTGATGTTGTGCAAAGTTAGGATCACCCCCTTTAAATATTGCTATAATGCAGCCCAGTCCCCAGCAGTCAGGGTATATAGTGTTATGAAATAGATTGTTATATCTTGTATGTAGGTAACGTGATATGATATCAAAAGCGCTTTTTATGAATCCTGCTGATATTTCATCAGGTCCACATGCTTTATAATTCTTTTGTTTAAAAACTGCTTATTGCTTTTCGTTTAACGTTATTTCTCAATATAAATTATGATCGTTTTTTGCATGGCTTTAAGCATTTTTATTATTAATGCGTTCATATGAAGTTGGAGTTTCTCATAGAAGGGAATTTAAATGTTTAAAAAGTTCATTTATTTGCATTTTGTTTTTAATTTAAATTTTTATTAAAAAGTTCTCCGTTGCGAAAAATCTATTCTGTTTTCGTTTGATTTATTGCGGTTAAAGGCGTTTCGTTCAGTTTTGAATTCTTGTTTTGCTTAATGTTATTCGTTGTTGAACCTCGGGGTTTTGCTCGTGGATTACAGTTGTGCTAGTTACTGTGTGAGAAGGTTTTACTAAAAACCCGTGTTGCTTGCTCATGCATGACGTTTGTGAGCAGTTCTACCTGATCTGTAGCATTGATGCTATTACAATCTGAGAGCTTATTTATATTATCGATAATGATGATTCACGAAAAGCATGCGCTAATTCTTTATTGATTTTTTTTTCTGTGTGTTTTGCTGTATTGCAGTGTTTATTATTTAATGTATGATCATTTAAATTGAATGAACAATATGTGGCGGCGTGATCTGAAAAATTGTTCCAATCTAGTATTTTAAAGTCACGTACAAGTTGAATCCAGTTTATGTTGACCAACAAATCATCTTTGACGCTGAGACCGCGTGGTGATACAAAGGTAAATTGACCGTTTTTATCGTTTTTAAAACGTCCGTTCGCTATAACGTGACTGATTGATGTACAAAGTGAAATTAATGTTTGTCCGTGGTTATCTGTTACTTTATCATGAATATTACGTAAAATCAAATGGTCAATATTTTCGTCATCTTGCACACAGTGTCCGGTCGCATTTAGGTATGCATCATAGCTAATAACATCCGACAGAGTTCCAGTTCTAGCATTAAGGTCACCAACAATACAAGTTATGCCAAACGGTTCATAATGTTCTATTCCTTTTTCGATTTCTTCAAAAAGTCTTTACCTATTTAAACTATACTGTTAGTTGGTGGTATATAACATAGACATATGAATAAATCTTGGTTATGAGATTATATATCCTTCTTTTTTTTAATCCATAGAATATACTTGCTATTTTGTTTTACAACAAATATGTGATTTTTAAACTTCTCATACATATAAACACTAAGACCGCCACTCAAACGACCTTTTTTGTTCGACGACTTTTATTGCCAAATAGATGGTAACCGATGTATTCATTTATTTCTTAATAAGTATATTGTGTTGATTGAGTCCATGTTTCTGACTAATAATATTAGGTATTTATAGTAATATACGGGCGTAGTCTTTAATAAAGTTTATAAAGTTTTCATCGTTAATTTTTCTTACTAGTCCGCAAACATTCCAAGCGATAGTTCTTATATCCTCCTGCCGTTCCTAGTTGAAAACTTCTCTGAATTGGTCACATCTGTTTTTTCGCACCATGAGTCGGGAGCCGGTTCATTTTACTTGCTTACCTGCAGATTTTTCGCTGTTGAACACGTCGCTCATTTGACTTCGTTTGGGCTTTGTTTGTTGGATGCCGATGCCGAGACCTGCGTTCTTAAGGGTGTTGTATTTTGTCATTGATGTTGTTCTCACTAGCTCGTGTTGTTTGAAGAAGTGAAATTCGGCAACGATTGACCTTGATTTGCTTTGATGTGGTTTGCCTAGCCTGTGCACTCGGTAAAGTGTTATATCGTCCAGTATTTGGAGACGTTCTGATTTGACTTGCTTTATACTGACTGCTCGCAGTTTTCTTCTTGTAACGCCATGGAAAAGAAAGTTTTCTCGCATGCTTCTGCTGTCTCGGTCGTCTGCCTTTGCTTCTACTCGCTTGTTTTGGTTTTAATGTCTTGGTTTTAGATTCCTTTTCCAGATTTTCTACTCGCGCGTTTATTCTATCAACGAGTGGTTCAAGTTTAGCTAATTTAGCGACGGATAATTTTATGAACTTGATGATGAACATAATTTCAGTCGCCCATGGTGGTGGTGTTGTTGGTGAGGGTACATAGTACGGATTTCCAGTTGGGTATTGGTATGACCCATGAGTAGGAATACCTTGTTGATGAGGGGTCATAAACTGTAGATGGGATGGGTAGTACTGGCCGCTATATGATGGGGTAGCAGGTAGAGCGCCATATGAGGTCGCTGCTAACGTACTTGGTTGAATGCTAGTTTGCTTTGGTGGGCTATCCGCCATGATCTGCAACTTTTCAGGTTGACCAACTACAGAGTTTGGAGATGCATCTTTTTTTGCGTTTCTTTCCACTTTTAGGTCCTTATTTTTTACCTTTTTTGTCATCGGTTGATGTAAAGATAATACGGGAATTCGAAAACACACGAGGAACGCGGGGCGATCACATTGGTAATCACTGAGGTATTGATACAACTCAATATTGCTAATCTTTCACAATATTGTTCAATTCAACTCAACTTCAACGAGGTCCACGATGTTCCACGATTTTCATGAAGTAATGCTATGTTTCTAAACGATATACCCGCCAAATTTCACAGACACAGGACATAAATATATTTGCTTCTCACTTCTTATTTATAACTTAAACCACTGTGCTTTATTTTGTTATGTGATCTTCTCACTGTTTGTCATCATTTATCCAATAACACTGATATGAATGTATCCGTATAACCATAAAGGAGCAGCTCACACTTGAGGGGATAGAATGATCGTAGCGCAGTAAAAATAGCTATTTGCTGCAAACTGTAGGTTTGACAATTAAAGCAGTAATACGTAATATTTTCAACATCATTTCCGCACGCACATACATGTAGGTGAGTGTTCGTTTAATGTCTGAGTTTGGGATACTGCACTAATTTCTTAAACGGGAATGTACAATTGAGGAATTTCTATATCCAGTGTAGATACTGGGAATTGTCTTTGTATAAATTAAATAATTGTTTCAAGGAAGTTTTAAATTTCGAAATGGTGTCATTTTTACGGATATCAAAAGGTAACGAAATACATACATTTATGGCAGATGGTAAAAACGAGTGTGAATAAAGTAAAGTTCTTCTTGATAAAATAATATAGTCTTTCGCGTTTCTAAGATTTCGAGAGGACTGTTTGTAAACTGTTTGGGGAAAAGGGTTAGTAAGGTTATTGGGACACTAGCCGTAATGCAATTTGAAGATATGAATAAGTTTGAGATAACTTCGTCGTTTGTCTAGACTTGGTCATTAAACTTCAGTATAAAGATTTGTAAGTGAGACGGATCTGGTTAGGCCTGAGACAATATACCCGGCTTCGTTGTTTTCCCTAATAATCCCTTGTCGTGCAATGTTCAACCGACACATACAATGCACGCTTGTTCTAGTAAAGACCGCATGTGGTGAAGTATATTTGATTAAGACATTTTCTTGATAGTTTGTACTTAACTTTTCGCATAACTCCGAGGAATTTTGACGTGGATGTCAGAATAAGATGTATGTGTTTGTTCCATTGTCCATCGCTGCTAAAGCTCCATATCCCCTTTGTAAAAGTAAAACAAAACATAAAGCGTCAATCAATTAGAGATTTATTTCAAAGACAAACGGTCGAATAATGCAGCCTGAGAGTAAACCGCGCGAGAGCCCGAAAAAGGTGAGAAATAGTAATACAAATTTGCTTGTTGCACTCCACATGTAAAAGAAATTTTTACGACAACAATATTTACTTGAATTAAATGACCCCACAGTCATTCGGTATGCAGCAATATCGTTACCATTTCGGTAAATAGATTAACACAAAACATAAATGACTTAATTGCCGTGAGGTAATAAAACATAAATTGCATTTCGTGTAAATTCTTGATATTTGCTTGAGAGGACTTATGCTGTACATTAAACAATAAGGATAAGAAAAAGAAAATGAAAAATATTGCAGATGAGACAGTTTGATAATATAAGTTTAGTAAAAAATTGTAAGCATTTTGTTAGTTATTAATTAGCAGAAACAACGATCTATAGTCTTTTGATTAAAATTGAGAATAGTACAAGTGACAGGATATTTGAACACTCATCGACGGTTTAATAAATTGTCTCGAAGGCAAATCGTATATAAAATATAAAGTAAACATGTGCATAGTCGGGCTTAACTTGCGAATATGATTTTTATGTTTAAATTAAAAAAAACACTAATAAACTGACTGAAAAACAACATACAGAGTAGTTACGGACAAATGGATATTAAAATGGTCTAATTGAAAAATTAGATTGAAAACAAAACAATTGAAGGCCAAAATAGAGTATTTGTAAAGCGTATACAAAATGTAGTCAACAGTGTACCCTTAGAATTGTCGTTTAACATAACGACAGCATAACGTGTTACAACATACATAACATCAATAGCAGTAAATTATGCTCAGAATATCTCTTTTTTTGTTTATGATAGAAGACTTAAAACAAAGTTAAACTAATCCTAAGTTGAAAAAGCTATTATCTGTTTTGTATACTTATGTGAAATTAATATCGGTATATTAACAGAAGATTTAGATTGCTGTAGATGAATAACCAAAACTACTACAACAAAAACCGTGGACTTGGATCATTACGTGATGTAACGTAGAAAACGCGTTTTTCTTAAAACACCGAGATTCCGAGAATCACTATTCGTACTCTGTGTAAGCGATAGGTTGCAGTTTCATTTAGTCAAATTGTTAAACGCGACCACGGTGTTCGCATTGTTGATACATGTAATTATAATTCCCGTGTATAATCCCTAGTGAGTGAGAAACCAGTATTTACGCTTATTCTTCTTAATAGTATTTCAAAAACCCGAGGCCTTAGGTATATCGCTTTTATTTCCTCCAAACACTTGAAGAGCTGAACAAATAAGCCGAAAAAAGTTTGCAATATTTAACAGAAATCGTAAGCAGTATACATTGTACTATAATTTACACTTCGTCCGCAATCAACACAGTTAACATTGACATTGACATAATAAATAGAGTTAACTTATATACACATATGTTTGAAGTATTATTTATAGGCATTGAATTAAATAAATTTGATATTATTTAGGATTTTTTTTTAATCCTAAATCAACGAAACAGACAAAAGTATACATGTGGTACAAATTATTTAGCATAGAATATCATAGTGCACCTATATAGAAGATATAGAGGATATTTGTTCATGTCAGTGTAAGATCGTTTGTTATTTCACGAGTGATCATAGAAAATATATTTTCACGAGTGGCGCAGCCACGAGCGAAAATATTATTTTCTATGATCACGAGTGAAATGACAAACGAGCTGACACTGACATAAACAAATTTTCTGTTTCTTTTATGCCCCTTTTTCCAAAAAATAATTATAATTTCCCTTTCGCTGAAAAGTGACCCTCTCTACCGTGGCGTGCCTCAATACATTGAAATGACGTTATTTTTGACGTCATTTTGTTGACGAAATGAAGTCATTATTCCAGGGAAATTCTTCAGTTAAACTCTTTTAACAATGTAAATAAACGGTAAAAAAAAGCATAAAATTAAAAGAAAATATGTTGGATTAGGTGGATAATCGATTTTATTTTGCTCGTGATCATAGAAAAAAAAATAAACAAGGATATAAACAATGGAAGTACATCTTGATATGATAATCTAAAAATAGAAAACGAAATTCCGAAAATTTGTTCTTTTCACCGGTGAAAATAACAATTTTGTTCTTTTTTACTGCTGTTATTTCACTGCAGAAATGTCATATTTTATCATTAAGTATAAAAGAAAATGAGTGAATACGCTAAACGCATAACCAGATGTATTCTCAAACAAATGCTGATCAAAACATAAAAGGAAAACAGTCTGTCATTGTAGGTATAAAAGCAAAATTCTAGAATAACGTCTGTGTACTGCTGTACATGTACCCATAGCGTATTGTGGCACGTATGTACTGACATAGAGAGTGTGAAAGCATAGGCTCAATCTTATTGACATGTGCTATACATTGACTAGATTTAAACATTGTGATAAGATACTTATAAGTAAGTAAAAGCCGTTAATAATGGTGTTAATAACTTTATGCGTAAAGGTAAACACTTGATGTTTAATGGAGATCCAGATTTGGGGTTGGAAAGGGGGAGTAACAAAAGAACATTACAAACACGAATATAGTAATTAACAAACAGACACACGAACAACAAAAAACAAGTACGCATAGAATAGGACAGATGCGTATATCACAAAATGTTTGTTTTTATAGGCGGAAACACACCATTGCCTCAGTTTAGGCGAAACTGTCACAGTTTTATTACCTCAATGTGTTAATGATCGTTAAGACAGAAATTTCGACTTCAGCCAGTTTTGGCTGAATTATGGCATTTTTTCTTTGTGTATACTGTAGAATATATAGTGGATTTGTCTGTGTCCAAACAGGTTTTCTGTGGGCATCAGTGTCTGTTCAGTCATTTCTAGTTCATTTAATTATAGCTCTACTCCTCTGTTTTGTTTTAGACAGTGCACTGGATTGAAGCCAATATCAGAGTGTGGCAAGAAGCGACAAGTAGACGCGAATCATCTGGCAGTGAATATTCAATCCGTTCTTCCTGAACTGAAGAGCCTGCTTAACAATCAGGAGATCAGCATGAAGTCTTTACATAACTCATACAGTGAACATGAGAAAACCGTGATAGAACAAATGCGTCAAAAGATAAACTCAATGTTTGTCAATAGTGAGAATGAACATGAACAAGAAGTATTGGGTCTGCAAATACATTCTGTTGTAGCAGATTTCGAGGAAAGTACTTTGAAAGAAATTACAAATGAAGTTTTATTCCTAAAGGATTCCATTTCTAGATCTATTACCAACTGCACCAGGCTTCAAAATGACTTGACACAACTTTATGACTCAATTCAGAAGATAGAGGATAATAAGGAGCTCTGTTTCATAGCCTGCATGAAATGTGAGCCCAAATTACAGCACGCGTTGACAGTGCTGGGAAACAATGTGTTCACTGTCCAAGGAAAGTCTGTGCACAAAGTGAAAATATCAAAAGATTCATACACATGCAGTATCACAGCCTGCTGTGTTCTCCCAAATGGACAGATCCTGATTTTAGACCAACCTAATGCCAAGGTCAAGCTCCTTGACCAGCAATACCGGGTGGTTAGTCACTGTGATGTGACTGATCAGCCACTAGACATGTGCCAGACAATATCCAGTGAGGTTGCAGTGACTGTTGATTATTATAGTAACACACCTGGGATCCAGTTTATCACAGTCAACCAGAGCAAGCTGGAAAAAGGAAGGAAACTTCATTTTCAACATAAATGTATATGTATTGCCCACCACCAAGGAGACTTGTTTATCTGCTCATATACTGCACTGTACAAATACTCACTGAGAGGACAACTGGTCAGCATACTCTATGAGGATGCATCAGGTATGAATTTAGGTAAGAATCATCCTGATATCTTAAGGAATATATATTGAAAAGTTATTGTAAACTTGTTTGAGATTTACGCGTTAATTGATTGTTACAATAGCCTGAACTCTTTTCAGTATTATTGATTTATAAAGATAAGTTATGAAGTATTTAGACTGTCTTAACATGACATGTCTATATTATTAATAGAAACTGATGTTCTGTGAAAGAGACCCGTTCTGACCTTATCTTTATTGTGTGTGGTTGTCATATTACTGTACATGTACAATATATTTCATAAATTAAAACAGTTCATAACATCGCATAAAATGGATTGTTTTTAAATTGTTGTAGTTTGATTTTAAAAAGTGTTTAAACGTATGAATGTTAATATTATTCATTATTTTTAACAACTTGCTTTTGTGAATGGTTTAGTAAAAAAAAATAATAGAAAAAATATTGGTTGTTTGAAATATTATTTTTCTTGATATTAACACTTGACAAGCAAAACTTAAGTCGTCAAATGCACACGTATTAGTATGATTGCTTGTGTTAAATAAACTTCTAGGTCAGTATATTGTTATCCCATTTATACATCCGTAGGAAATCTTTAATTGCTGCTTATATATACATTCATATACACATGTTGATTGAACTGTGTACTTGTTGCCATCTGTGATATTGTCTTCATCTGTGTAAATTGTTTTCATCGGTCTTATTGTTTTTGTCTGTGTAAGTGTACAACACTTTATTTCTTACTCACCTTTTGCATTTCAACATATAAAAACTTGACACAATAACTGGTACAGAACCTTAATGTTACATTAAACTTTTTACTATAATTGGATTTAATGCAGATATTTAAGATATGTATTTTTTTATTTTTTTTTACAACACAAATGAATTACAACAACACTGCAGTCCAGTCTATTTATTAAGGTTATATAACATGTAGAGTAATTCAAAATCGTTATGTTACTCTTTGTTGCAGGGTGTGCTGTGAGTCCCACAGGGGACAAGCTGTACATCATTGACCTCTTCAAGCACAAGCTCCTCACCCTGGCCAGGGATGGAACAGTCCTGGCTACATCAACAGACCCAGAACTACAAGGCCCATATTGTGTGCATGTCACCCCTACTGGCCAGGTTCTCGTCTGTGGAAACGTCTCCCAAACTATAATACAGGTGGACAGTAAGAGGATGAGCAAGCTGGCCACTCTGGCTACAGAGAGCGATGGAGTTTTGAGACCAATCTCAGTCTGCTACAACAGCACAACATCTTCCATTATTGTGGGACAGTGGGGCAGCAACACACTCCTGGTGTTCAGAGTGATATAGAGTGTACATGTTCATGTAATAGTTGTTGTAATTAATGGTTTTTATTTATGACAATATATTGTTCAGCATTAGAACAGTGTAGCGTGTTATGCTACAATACAACAATGTGTGTTTAGTTGCTTATACAAGCAATCTGTGTATTCATATTGTTATAAGCTTATGCAATATGACGTTAGTCTTTGAAAATTGGAACTACTGAATAGTATGCTATGTTGTATACTGAACAATTACTTTTGAATAAATTGATATATTATTGTATAGATACGTTTTTAAATAAGGAATACGTTTGGTAATCTTAAGAGGAAAAGGTATTGATCTTTTGAGTGTTTTTTTTTTACATAAGTAAAAGAAAATTAACACATGTCGGGATAAGAGTTTATTTTACCTTTTTATGCTGCTGATAATAATAATTGTAAATAATACCATCGTTAATTGTGTGTCTAGATTAAGTAAACAAACAGGATTAAAAAGTAATTACTGTTTTGCTTGTAATTGTTACTCTTTCAGAAGTTATTACTAAATAACTGTTATAATTATATCCTGGGACGATCTTGATTGTCTATAAATAAAAAAAAACTGGAGTTCGTGGATTTACTTTAAAACTTGCAGATTTGATACTTCAAAACTTGCAGATTTGACGTTTTTCGTTTGCTCTTCTATTATATATATTCCACTTAAAATCGTCTCAGATTACTAGTATGTTAATGAGTTAAAGACAAACACATTTATTTGTTTGTGAACTGTGTCTAATCAATGGTTTAGAATTGCAAAACATCATATCTTAATATTATTTTGTACCGTAACGGAATGTTACGAAAAAATCATGAATCAGTTATGCCGTTTTCTAAGTCATCGGGATAAATTCATTTGTTTTTTCAATGCAATTTGGTATTCTCCTCCTCATCATTTTGGTTGAATGAAAGTTTTTATTTATTGTATACACGTTCTGAAGAACGTTTGTCATATCCAAAAACAAAAATAAAGTAACGTTATTTATGTTATGCTTTCTTGTGGTTTATAAAGAAATATCAGTGAATTTAAACTGCTCATTGTCACTGTTCAAACAGTGAACATATACAGTGAAAATTATCGATAATGTTCATTGTTTTACCGGAACTAGTTGTAATCATCATTTTTAAGCGTAAAATAAAAAGAAAATGTGTTGTATTCGGCGGAATATCGATTTTAATTCACTCGTAATCATTGACAAAATATATTTTCTATATTCACTCGTGAATTAAACTCGATGTTCCACCAAATCAAACAAATATCCTCTATCTAATCAGACCCTAAACGTACGTAATATGACTCAGACTTCAAGTGCAAATAAAACGACCGATGCTTCATCGAGTCCCTGAAGTTTGAAAACTACGATGACTGCTCAGACGGAAGTTACAAACGAGGCCGCTCCACTCAGGCGTTGAGTGGTAAGGATAAGCTGTTAAAACCTCTGCGGAACGGAGATTAATCTGGTTCCGAGTAAAGTTTGTCTGGTTCCGAGCTCAGCTCCAACCAAGTCGCTCCCGTCATGGGTTACATACTAGTACAACATTTGTATTCAGTAGAAAGTAATGTATATTGCTAAAGGGTTCGGTTCTTTTTGCACATTGAAGCAATTAAGAAATGTGTTGTTATATCATATCATTTGTGTCGTTTGCGACAATGGTAGTGTCTTTTATTGGAGTTTAAGTTTAATGGTGAACTTTTGTAGTGAGTTAAATGGGTAGCGGCTTTTGTCATAATGTCATTGTTGAAAGTCTGCCGTTTTCGGCAATGTAAGAAATAACTTGATATTTGTTTTCTATTTTATTTTAGGAAAAAAATACACCAAGGCTTAACATAATAAAATAATCAAAATTGACGATTTAAGTTTGTTACGACAAGCGTAAGGGAAGTAACCGACGCAAGGTTGCTAAAGCAGTACTTCAAGAGTTGTAAAAATAAGTCCCAAAAAGTTTAACAAATAAACACAATAATATACACGACGACATGTTTTTCCGCCGTCGTTGTTGCTCGTGTTGCTGATGTTGAGCAACATATAACCGATATCTGCATTTATGTAAAAGTGATGATGATGATGATGATGAGGTCGACGACGACGACGAAGACGACGACGACGACGACCACCACCACCTCGACGACCACGACGACGACCACGACGACAACCACGACGACGACGACCATGACGACGACCACGACGACGACAACGACGACGACCACGACGACCATTAAGATGATGATGATGATGATGATGATGATGATGATGATGATGATCTGATGATGTAAGGCATCTTCATGGACAGTTTTTGGTTTGTATCTACAACAAAGATTACTATATCGAACGGCATGTACCAATTTATCAAGCAGTTAACATTATTTTACGATCATAGTGTATTAAGAATATACTAATACAAGTAGTTAAAATCGTTTAATTTACAATAATAAGTTCATTCACACTTAAAAGGCTGCTAACCTACTTTGACTTTAAAAGTTACGAGCAACTGGTTATATTAATGGCTCATACATCATTTTACATGTAACGACGACTGTAAATAAACATGAAATTAGAAACGACGCTTTGTTTTTGAAATAATAAAATAAACTAATTAAACAAAATTTGAAACTACTACGCAGAGTACAAAAAATAATCCATAAAAAAAGTTGATATCAACCATTATTATTCAGAAAAGTCGCGGTAAACAGTTATTACCATAAATGTGTTTATTGACATATGAAACCATTTAGATCTTCACCTGACTTAAAGTGCGAGAAGCACAGTTTCAGGCCGTTATAACATCCGTACTGCGAGTCCACAATAAGGGTATACATTACCATAAATGTGTTTATTAAAATATGAAACCATTCAGATTGTCACTGAACGTGAAATGAGAGAAGCACAGTTTCAGGCCGTTGGTACATCCGTGCTACGTGTCCAAAATATGGGCCTACATTAGTTATACAAATTAATGGTTCATTCTGCTGGTAAACATAAACATTAATAAAAACGAACTTTAAGTTCGATTAAACAAGATCCGAACTACAAAATAGAAAATACTGTTCAAGAGTCGAATGCTCAAAATCTGTATTGATTAGCAACGAAACGAATTATATAATGTCTTCAGTGGAAGATCTTACTTGTACCGAATCTAAGTCAAACAAACATGTAAATACATGTCATATACGTGGATAATTTAGTTGACGAGTTTTTAAAATAGTAATATCCGAATTTATCATGCTGTTGATGACATAATGAACATGCGTAGTAAAAAATCTTACATAAAACATATCAAGCTAATAGGAACCTCGCGTTCGCTTTCGTTAAATGCAATTTATATTTTACAATCATGAGTGTGCATATCACAATGACAGTACAACTTAAGCTTGATTATAGATAGATCAACATTTATTTAATAACATCTGTACAATCGAATATGGACCTCAATGTTTTACATTTAAGAGCATTACCGCTATTGTTTAACTTGTATCTATCATGTATTTAAGATTCATAAAAACGGAATGAGAAATGAAGGCTGTTAGTTTCTTATAACTAACATTCACGTTATTTTTCTTTTGACTCACTGTAACATTTCCATTAATATCGTAAGTTTTTTGCAATAATTGCATTTTGATATGACCGTATGTATATTATCCGCCTGCGCTTTACACTGATCTATGGAGCACACATTCATTAGAAAGATGCTATTGTATGACAGTTCTGTAGTCACAGAATTGCATATCAAAGGCTTTACCGATTTTCCAATTTTAAGATATTTACACACTCCAGTTATTATAATAATTTTATTTTACATCAACAATCACACTCACTTCTAAGCTGTGACGTTCTTAATGTATGATAATGACTGAATGTGCTGGTGTATTCCAAGTTTACTGCGTATCGCATTATTAGTCACACAATAATGTAAGACTCGTTTGCATATAACTTGTTTTTTTGTGTGTGTTATAAATGGTGTTACATACATTTGTTCTTCGGTTGAATAAATAACAAAAAAATCAATAATTATGATGATCTTAGATACACATAATTGAAAAATCACACGCGCTTTATAAGTTTAGCTTTTAAAATGGATAGTGTTATGCATCGTTTCTCTTAGTAAAAAACAACTATATGGAAACAATAATGCATTGACAATATTGCACATAACTTTTAAAAAGGTAGTTAAAGACTGATATAGTTAAAGACGTAATTAACACAATTCTCCCTCATGATAATAGATACACTCATAGTTTTGGTTTAATTCGACGCTGTCAGCACTTTGATTATATTTTTATAGACCAGTTTAATGAAACGCCACCCTGAACACAGGAGTCTGTATTTTAGTGTTGCAAGGTTGGGTATAGAATAAAGCATTAAAGTTATGACCTAGATTATATATTAAGCCGGTTGTTGAATAGTTTTTTTCACCAGTAGGTGATGTTATGGGATACAATTCACAGTTGTTTTTTTCCTAAATACGCGTGAATCGTCGATGAAAGGTAATGCTATTAAATAAGATAAATACGTGTTATGATTTACGCAATAGAAAGACATAAATAAAATAATCGTAAATATAAAGAAATGGCAAACAGTAGAGGTACAATACAACGTTGTAGGAGAAGTGGATATCATAATTATTTTACTTGTTGGTGCACTTGTAGTAGTAAGTTCTTACAAAACTTCATTTTGTTTAATATAAATACGTTGGTAAAATACAACGTTTCTTTTACCGAGATTCGAACTCGTGCTGTTTGGGTACAAACACGCTAAACTGGGCCATTTATGTATTAGAATTTTACTGCATATTTTAATGATATATTATTACATGTATATGTTCCCAAATTATATATGAACCGTATTATTAGTGAATTATTGTACATAGCTTTATTGATTATTATTTATATAAAAAAAATCATTTAAAAACTATAACTACTCTTTTGCATGTAATACATTCTAGTTTTGGCAAACTATCAACAATTTATTCAACTTTTATATTATTTGTTTAGTTATTCAATATGTAAGTGCATATTATGCATTGTGTTGAGTTAAACAATATTCTGTTCTTGCTAAAATTTAACGACGCCTTTTACGCAAAGACACACAATACGTTTCAGGCATTACAAGGGTTTAAGAAGCTTCTTAACAAATTAAGTCGTCTTTTTGTTCACTAAGACCATGTTGGTCTTTAACATTCTTTTAACGGCTTTAAGCAACTGAAATTATAATCTTACAAATGACAGCTATTTAAGGGGCTTGTTCACCAATTTCGTTGTTTTTTTAAATATTCCACTAAAAGCATTGACATAGTTTTAGGTAAGTGTAATAACTAGAGAAACGTTACAGTGAATCAAGTGTGCTGGTCTTGGGGTTCAAACCCGAGGCCCGAAGAAGAAAAAGCTAAAGCGTTACCACTAGGTCACAAACGCATTTGATTTTTGATTGTTATTTAAAAGCTATGTCGGTAATTTACTGTTTTGCTAAATTATCGATGAAAAGAGTTGCAAACGCGTTACTATTTTTCCGATTTTGATGGATGATTATCAATAAAGGAGCGTATATCTTGAACATTTGTTTTCTTCGTAAGGAGTTCTTTTGTGTTTTTGACGACGATTCATGCATCATTTTATGAATATGAATCCATTTACAAAAACTTTTTTTTTTGCAAAGCTGCAAACAAGTCCCTTTAATCGAACATCTTTCCAAAAGATTGGAAACATAAATATAAGACTGCGAGACATCTCGTCTTATCTCATGATCCCTTTGTTATCTAGCGTTACGCGCGAGACTTAAGATTTTGTAAATACATATGATTTAATGACTTTTCACAGTAGAATTTAAAACAGAACAGAACATACAGTTCATACTAACATAAAGAATTATACATATGCACATCGTATTTAATTTTAAATAAAGTACTTTCTAGTTACTATTCATATTGTATTACAATTTGGAAAGGATTATAATATATTGACACGTGACATTAATATATATGTAAAATCAATAACAGTTTAGAGCAAAATAAGAACAGAAAACAACAACGATTTGTGGAAGGATAAACACACTTATTTGAAAGGCAGTCAGGATTGAATATTATTTGTCATTTACTACAGTTTCTTTTTATTTATAAAATTTGATTTAAAAAAAGTGAAAGATTAAACAAAGTTTCGATATTACTTACAGCTTAAATGAATTTAAGTGAACTAAGAATACTACATAATAGATCGATATAATAAGTGTCTTTGCAGCATTATTAAGCAACAATGCGTACTACGTAAGGCCGTGTTAGCTCTTTTAAAAGTATACCTTTTCAGTACAGCCTTTCCTTAAAACTTAATTATATCTGTATTTCTTTATGGAATTTAAGGATTAACGAATAATTTAAAAGGTGAAATAAAAACCCAAAGTCTGAAGTAAACTTTTTTGATTTTTACTGAAACAATTACTGAGTTATTTCTTTCATACCTTATGATAAAATATGATATTTCTGCATTGAAATAACAGCAGTGAAAAGAACATTTTTTCGGAATTCCTTTTTCTATTTTTAGATTTTCATATTAAGATCTACTTCCCTTGTTTATATCCTTGTTTATATTTTTTCTATGATCACGAGTGAAATAAAATCGATATTCCACCGCATCCAACACATTTTCCTTTAATTTTATGCTTTTTTTACCGTTTATTTACATTGTAAAAGAGTTTAACTGAAAAATTTCTCTGGAATAATGACGTCATTTCGTAAACAAAATGACGTCATTTCGTCAACAAAATGACGTCATTTCAATGTATTGAAGCACGCCACGAGAGAGAGGGTCACTTTTCAGCGAAATGGAAATTATTACTTATTATTTTCTTGAAAAAGGAGCATGAAAGAAAAAGAAAATTTGTTCATGTCAGTGTAAGATCGTTTGTTATTTTACTCGTGAGCATAGAAAAATAATATTTTTACTCGTGGCTGCGCAACTCGTGAAAATTTATTTTCTATGATCACTCGTAAAATAACAAACGATCTTAAACTGACATGAACAAATATCCTCTATTTATTAGTGCAACTGTGTAGGATTTCAGGAGAGGCATACTGTTTTTATTCGTAAGTAAAGTATCGTTTAAAAAAATAATATAAAGATCTGGAGAAAAGAATTTTGTGATTTTAATTGAAATAGTTCAGAGATATTCATTAGTGAAACTTTTTAGAATTTTAGCCACAGACAAACATTTTTATTGAAAAGTTGATAGTTTTCATTGCCATAACCGTTTTGTTTTATTAATAAATCACTTAAGTATACATTTAAAGATTACATACATATCTTTAGCCAGAGTGAACGTATTTGTGGGATTTCAACTTCAACAGTTCCGTTGTTAAGTGTAAAATACACATGTGCAACATGAAAAAAAAACAACAAAGTTATGTTACCTTCAACCATTGTGATGTTACTTTCACTACTTACGGAGAAACAAGTTAACTAAGATACTAGTTTTGAACAACAATTTATGACAAAAGGACACACTCATTCTGTCGTTAATATTCAAAGCAATGTTACTAAAAAATGTCACCTTGGATACGGTTTTCGTCAATCACAGAATAAAAAAAAACAGAATCATCGTAACAGATAACGATCAGTTGAAGACTAAATATATCAAAACTAGATTGTTTTTGTTCTTTTTAGTTACATGTTTATACCATTATGACAAATACAGCTGTAAGCCACGCTTTATAATTGTCCAAAGGGCTTTATTTTCCTGTCCTAAATTTATAATCTTTTATTCATGTTCTATATTCATTTTGATAAAACTGTTAAAGGCAAATTGTAGTGTTTGTTGTATTGATAAGCTTTAAAAATTATTGAAGGCATTTCAAATTGTTGAAATAATGTTCGGTTTTATATAATACATTGTAAACACCACTACGAGCATTTTGTCACTTTCCCGACAACCCGGTCACCCTTTTAACATAATAAAAAGTAATCCCCACCGATGACTTGCCGGTCTTTTGGTGACATTCCAGTAACCCCTCAAACATATTAACAATCGCAGCCATCGTATTCAATGTTTTACGGGTGATTGGTCGGTCAAACAGGCCATTTACTCTTTTTTAATTGGTACATGTTTATGGACAGGCATTCATTTTCAACATACACCAGTTTAAAATCATCTGGTTTCGACTGACTTATAAGTGTGCGCGTATCTGTTTTTAGTGAGCTATCTAAAATATGACATAGATTGCTTGTGTTAATTATATGAAGCAGCAACTGTGGAAGACATACCCTTCCAAAGATGTTTTATGCTAAATTACATCCCAATCAAGTTAAAGATTGCTTATTCGTTGTTGTATCTTTAATTCCACTATATTATATGCATGTATTATATTATTGGTTATATTGCTTCCTTTAATAATTAATTTACTTTTTTCATTAAACCGTAGTTGGCTCTCTATCTATCAGACACCCTCATCTTTATGGATTGTTATATATTAAAATTAACCATATGCCAAATCAATAGCAATTATTTACTAGTGAATATCACATACAATTTAATAGTTTGCTATATTGAAATAATTAAACAAGTGTCCTTTGGTAAATTAAAAATAAGTATGAATGCATAGTGACAATAATTAATACATTTTATATTCCATTTATGTGTCCAGTGTTATTTATCTATAAATATAACCGAGTATGCAAAATGTAGTACATTTCACAAAAAATAATCCAACACCGATTAATGCAATTTTCACTTCCACTTCAGGTGTATGGTTCTATTATATTAGGTAACCACTCCACATAGTTTTTATTTTAGTATTTTTTTCAATTGATCAAGATCAATTGGTTTATTGTGTACAACGAAACTCTTTTATAAGTTTGACATCCCTTCAATATAAAAAATATACATATTATATTAACTAATCATATACATAAAGTAATCACGTTCGAAAACTTTTATAACTAAATGATGTTCTCACCCAAAACGATTGATTGGCAATATAATATTGCACTCGGAAGTCACCAGTTTTCAAGGAATTCTGGTCTATTAAAAATTTAAGAACGGGAGACGCTGTAACTAGTGTGGACTTAAAATTTTAATTGGCACGCCTCTGACAGCACATTTCTGCACATTTGAAGATCAGATTATCAATATAAGATGTCACTGCTTCCTGCTCATAGAAATCATGTCCAATGAAACACAAAACCTAATGTATTCTAAGTTGTGTTATTCTAAACACGATGCAGATGAAAACCGTTTTTATCTTTAACCACATAACCGATAACATATTTTTATGAACTATGAACCGTTATCTGATTATATAAAGTTGAATTTGTGCTATTTTGTATTATCACGTGACTGAAATTTCTGGGACCACGAGAAAACACGAATCTGTGATTGTATGAACGGCATTTTGTCACACAAATCTTCCATTATATTATAATATAGAGTGATTGTCGTTTGACTAAATACTATTATAATAAATCGTTCGAATACGAGTAGCAATATATCTTTCAATCACAATTCATTAGCAAACAGACACTAACAGACACTTGCATTAATTACTGTTTGCGTTTTGAGTAGAATATACGCATATTTTGAATTGTAAAGATATTGGACTTTAGGTAGGATGTCATATGTTTATAACCTTATGCCACATTTGTATATCATATTTATAATACGTGTTATATGTTTGTTACAACGTGTTCATTTCAAAGTTATCTTACTGATGCGTTTTAGTTCAAAGATGGGAAAAACAGCATTCATCGTCATAGTGATTTCCGTGTTGATGTTAGCCCGTATCTCAGCAAGCAGGTTAGGTATGTGATCGTGTATTAAAACATGTGTAGCGCATATGCAAAATATTGTACATTAACCCATTTATGCCTAGTGGACTCTCCCATCCTACTAAATTGGGTCAATTTATTTCTAAAATTAGGGATGTCTAGTATATTTATTTCTATATTTAGAATATTTCTTACAGAAATCCCTTTAAGCAAACAGCGTATACCCTGATGAGACGCCGCTTTATGCGGCGTCTCATCTGGGTATACGCTGTTTGCCAAGGCCTTTTTTCTAGACGCTAGGCATAAATGGGTTAACTTACAAAATGCATGTAAATGAAACCTTGTAAACATGAACCACTTTAATGGGAACATTACACGATACCAATCTACCACAGTTGCACCATCTTAGAATGTTTAGGTAAAATTGAAAGTGTTCATGAATATTACCACAGCATTATTAAACGTACTATACATTATGTTTTATCTTTTAGAAATCAATAAAACTGCATTAAATGCATTTCTGAAGACTCTTCCAAATCGTTTCGAAAACAACACAATGTCATCCATATCAATGACCGTACAAGGAATTGTGGAAATCTTCAACACTGATCCTGATTATCGACACTCTGTTGCAAAGTTTTTCATTCGATTTCTTCAAGATGCTGACAACGTTCAAACCGACTGCAAGGCTGATATACTGAAACTTGTCGATGGAGCTATCAATGGCAGCGTATGGGCTTTAAAAAGTAAACATATTTAAACAGGAATATATATGTTCGCAGTTGCTTAAAACCTTCATCTAACTGCTAGTATGCTTAATACGTTCTTTTAACGGCAGCGTTTGGGCAATACAAAGTAAATATTTCACAGGAATATATATGTTTTAAGTTGCTCAAAACCTTCATCTAACTGCTAGTGCACTGTATACGTTTCTTCAAGAAGCAACAGTAAGCAAAAATATTGTTTAAATGTTTACATATAAAATCTAAATTACGTGATCATGTTATCACAAAGATAACGACTGATCGTAAAGGTTATGAACAACAGAGACATAGGGTAAAAAACACTTTGTGGTATAATGTATCATTATCTAACCACCGTTTAGACCAATGAATTTGTGTTTATTTTAAGATTACGTTATAGAAACTTGTATTTCTGTATTCATTAAAAATGATGTTTATTTAATGTGAATATATATATATATATATATATAGGTTGTACTTCAATCCATCATCTTCCTTGTTTTTGTTAGTGCACGTTTTGTTCGAATTTAATGACACGTTTATCGCGTTTCAGTCAATTTGCATTTATTTATTATAACCCGCGACTAGTACGAAAGCTAATGTATTCATAAATATTGTATTTAAATAGATTCAAAGCACAATGCCCAATGTCAAGCTAATATTGATGAGCTATACTACAATTATAATTACTCGCTCGAATTTATAGTTCTAGATGCTATGGGGAAATTCTAAAGCGGACTATTTGATACGTTTGACTTAAAATATCTTGGCCACTACGACGAATGCATATCGCTGTCTGCTGAAGAGTCACATCCGAAATTAGGACGACAATCAGCTTTCGAAACTCAATATTGCAGATCTAATATTCCGGTTTCATTGGCGGTTAGTATATCTATTTGTTTGCTACAAAATATCTGTTCAATCTCAAGCACATATTCCAGTGGCTACCAAGACATTTGAAAAAGCATTAACATGTTGACAATGCCTACATATCTTTCAGTAAATTTACAATACCAACATTAAAACAAGACGCTTTTAATTCGAAATATATTTATACATGCATAACAATTAGCACTACATAATAGCGTCACATATTCAGCAATGTTATGATTAATTAAATCTACTTTGTGAATTTGTGTCTGTGTATTCGACTTTAGTGATACACAAATAAAGTCAAACTGCCAAGGACTTATTAAATTATATTTTAGACTGGAAAAAAACGTTAAAAGTGGTTTGCTATTAAAAAAGCAACTGACATCGACGTTATTAGACGTCGATGTCAACCTCGTTATATGACATACGTTTTTGCACAATAAGTGTAAAATAGGATACGACTTGATACAATAGTACTGGTATTATGCATATACAAACACAAGAATGTAATTGAACATGACAATGGATGATCTTAACAATCTTCAAACTTTATTAGACGTTAGGCATCCAAGGCAGTACCGCAATAACCTATGGGTCATGTTTGCCTGTCTCCTGTTCTTCCGAGGACGTGAATATATTGCTCCAACAAAGTAAGTTTACCTTACATTAAAAGCACATTTGTTTCCAGCATATACATGCAAACACAAATGATAATTATATATGTTATTTTCCTAATGTTCACAATGCCAGCATTACCTGCCAGTATGCAGTCTCTGGTCAATAATCGACTGCGGTCGATTACTTCTCGCCGTGTCAGCATTAACGACAGTAACTGACAACCACAGAATAAGAGATTTAGATTTTCTAACTCGAAATGTTTGTACCAAAAAAAAAATCGACGTGTGTTCAACACTTACGATAGAATTTAAGTGTTACTGTATTAAAACCACGAATTTTAATTTTAATAACACTTGCTATTTTCAGTCATATCACATATTCACAAGAATGAAACAACACCAGTTCCTCATACTACATGTTTTGGAGAAAGAGCAATAGGAGGGGATTTTATATTCGCAGTGTAAGTCTTAAATATAGCAATACATACTTTTGAAATGGTATTTTGTGTAAAATAGTTGAGCTGCGGGTATATGTTAACATAATATGTATTGCTATCTTGACCAACTTATTTATTGTTGACTACATTATTAAAAAATAAAACCATGTGTACAAGCAAACATATTATGACTTGAGAGTTTGTTTATTTCAAAGGTTAATACACACGTTCAAATGCTTTACGCATACTGATTGTTTTTTTTTATTGCAGAATAATCGTGGGTTTTCTTGTATGTGTGGTTCTTGTTGGAACAGCATACGATATTCGTGAGAAGCACATGAATGCTGATGTTACCACGGGCGAAGAAAATGAAGAAGGTGTAAAACCAATGGAAGAAACTATGGGGGATTATAATTATAATCACACTAGCCAAGTGTATTTATATTTGCTCCAAATAGAATAATATAATATTATGTTTATTTATTTCTTATCATTGAACGATGTTTACATCTCGTGTTATGTTTGCATTTTAAATTTTGACCCCGAATAAACAGTTTTCTAGTAACATTTGTGTTGAATTTAAGGTAACCTCAAAGGTTTGCTGCTATCGTTCTCCGCAATAACGAACGCCAGTAAAATCTTCAGCACTGAACACACCAACAAGAATCTTGCGTGCCTCAACGGGATTCGCGTTCTGTCCACGTGTTACGTCATCCTGGCGCATACCGTGTTTTTCATCACTGATTACGACTGTTATATGTGTTTCGGGACACACTATCTTTTTTGAGTTAAAATCTAAATATTGCTGAATTGCATCAAAAACCGTTTGCTTAATTCTTAAAAACGTTTCGGGTGAACCGATAACATGGTGTCTTAAGAGAAGATCGCATCCAGAGTCGTCAACCTAAATTCCGAATCCCATATCTTGTCGTCGATTTAACATCGAATCCCATAGCTTGTCGGCAACTTAATTTCTAATCCCATAGCTTGTTGTCAACTTTATTAAAAAAAACATGGCGTGTCTTTAACTTGTTTTCAAATCTCATAGCTTGTCATCAGCTTAATTTCAAATACCATGTCGTGTATTTAACGTTATTTCAAATCGCATACCTTGTCGTCAATTTAATTTCGAATCCCGTAGCTTGTCGTCAACTTAATGTCGAATCCAATAGCGTGTCATCAACTTAATTTCAAATCCTATGGCGTGTCTTCAACTTAATTTCAGACAACACTGTGAGCTTTATCCACAACATGCTGACAAATTGGGATGGAATGATTCTTTTCTACGGAAGCATAGCTGTGGACACCTTTTTTGTTGAGGTACTTAACTGGTCGAAACTACTCAATCATATGGATATATGATAACAGACAAATAAACATATTTTAGTATCCTGGTAAATTAGCAATTTGCTGAAACAAAGCATGCAGTATGTTTAGCAAAATGGTTACTAGGTATAAAAAGGGAAGTTGTGCATTCCTGCTGGAAGAGTCTAAGATTCATTGTTTTGATGCTATTATGTTGTCATGTAAACGTCTTGACATTTGGACTTATGAATTGTGCAAGATGCTTTGTTTCGGTATAGTAAGCATTCAGCGCGCCTAATCGTTCACGGGCTGATCGGGCATTCCTTAATCTTGTCAGTGAAAATAATTCATGCATACATTAATACATACTTCATTATGATAACACATTAGAAAGCTTTTCCTTCAGTGGCCTGCTAGTTGCTTACCTGATGTTTCTACAATTGGAGAAGAAAGGCGCACGAGGCTTCAGCTGGGTGATGTTCTACGTGCATCGATTTATCAGGTATGACACATACCTCGGGGTGAGTTGTCTCTTCCAAACTATATACCTTTGTTGTCTAGGTTTAACTTTTTTGCCAAGTCTTCTGTCTTCAACTTGCCTATTAATGTGTGTTTTATGGCAAATCTTCTGTTCCTTATGTTAGTGCCATTTATTTCATTTGAAGGACAAACTTTTAATAATGGTTATGTTCGATCGCGCTTTAAGCGAATAAAATAGTACGCGATACACTAAAGAGGCATCAGATGCTTTCAATCTAACATGCTGTGCAATAAATACTCTCACAATCACCTTTATTCGACCGCATTCGTTACGGTAGTTATTTGAAGTTTATCCGGTACAATGTTCATCAGAATATTTTTTTGCAAAGTTGTGTTCAAGTGTTTGTGGAAGGTGTGACTTTAAATCAACATATAAATACATTGGTCGATTGGTAATGATATGTTTCACAAACTGTAGAATATTGCATGTTTTCATCGGATCATCTGCATTAAAAAAAAACACTTGCGGTAGGTTATAACTTACATGTAGAATAATATTATAAAGATGCAGTTTGACACATCATTTGAACTGTTCATGACCTTAATTACAAAAATAAATAATGTATAGCTCATCATTAAATACATTGTTATATATCAGATAAAGGCAATTTTGTCCAGGGCTTATTAGAATCTTTTTCATTTTTTTTTCAAATATAATGAAACCTTTTTAAGAGTTCATTTAACCGTCTCAAATTTCTCACAAACATAGGCGATTTATTTGAATCGTTTAAGATAATTGATAGTTTTCAGACTTATTAAAATCGTTTTCAATGTTCTCAAACCAATTCCATACTTTTGCAGCGTTTATTTGAACCATTTCATTATGTTTTCAAACATGTTCAATATTTTACAGCGGTTACTGGAGATGTTTCAAAATGGTCACATATATTGTCCATATTTTTAGTTGTTTTTAAAAAAGACTCAAAATTTTCTCAAACAAAGTAAAAAAGGGTTATTTAACTAGTAAGCAGTTTTCTGAAATTATTTGCATCGTTTCAAAATGTTCTCACACCTAGTCAATAGCTAAAATGGCTATTTTAGTTGTTTCCATTGTTCACAAACAAATTCAATAGTTTTAAGAGTTTATTTGAATCATTTCAAAATCTTCTTTATCATATTAAATAAATGGCAATGGTTATTTGAATCGTTTTCAATGTTCTAAAACAAAGACACTAGTTTTCAGAGATTACTCGTTTTTGTTTCAGATTGACACCGGCTTACATGCTTGTTCTGATGGTTGGAACAGTGATAGTACCCCACCTTTTATCAGGTACCATAAATTTAAATGAAAGCACATAAGTGAAAAAGTTTTACGAACAAATCTGAAACTGAACGCACAATGCATTGCTATTACACGGTACCACCCATGGCGTTCGACATAACAAGTATCACGTTTGAGCCAAATGTTGTAGATTTGTGGTCCTTTGCATCGTGTCGATGGCCATTTTGACACCATGTTTGAGTTCATTGTAACATAATAAAAGTACACTATGTTTAATGATCATATAGTGTTCCTTGCCCCCGAAACATAGGTATAGACACCGAAATCATCAGATTGCAGTGGATACTTAACTACATCCATATAGTTATGATCATTAATAGGTTTTTGTGGCCATCTTGGCGGCCATCTTGAAGGGAAAAAAATCCGGAGGTCCAATTTTGGAAAACTTTTGATATGTTATAAAGGACCGTCTACCCTAACAGGATCAGTTAAAATACTTTTTGTAGCAATTGTGTGGTGGTGGATAGCGTATTTTTCATATAATGCCTCGACTAGTGTGTAGCCGTTCCAAATTATTTTTGGAGACGTTACGAGCTGGTAAATTTTGATGATTTGACTTATCATGTTGAAATTGGTATATACATGCATATTGTGTATATTTTGCAGGTCCTATGCAGCCTGTAGGAGATCTTGACGACATGGCTGGATGCAGGACAAATTGGTGGACAAATCTGGTTTACATCAATAACTTTGTAAACCTCGATGATTCGGTAAGAATAAAAAAATAACGTTTTATGAATAAACGATAACAACCTATGTACAATCATTTTCGGACAAATAGAAGAGAAGCTTTAATGATTTGATATTTAGAAAGATAAGCATATATACACAATTACTTTTGAATACGTTTGGGCAGACAAGAAAGATTCAATGACCTTCACTGGATCTTTTTAAATATCTACCTGTAACTTTATAATCTTTAGTTAATGCACCGTTCACAGTTATGTTCTTATTGACAGTGCATGGGATGAACGTGGTACCTTGCCAACGACATGCAATTTTTCATCGTCAGTCCACTTTTTGTGATAGCCTTGTTTTAGTACGACATATTCTACCCATATTTGTTTGAAATATTTATGACAACGGTCATATCAATATATACCGAATCACAAACAAGCAACGTGTAGGCAATGCATCAATCTTATTCGATGGATTTAGATTATTGGAAGTTTAATTTTTATTTTTATTAAGAGAAGAAAGCTTAACATTATCATATGTATTTACTTAAAATAATGTAGTTCTTTAAATACATTATTTTATTATTACGTAAGCTTATGATAAAATGAAAAAGTGCGAATAAACAATTAAACTGCGCATCATGCACGCTTCTGATCAAAATGGTTCCAGTCGGTATTCATTAGAGACAGTGTGCGGCCATTGGTATACCATTACCACGGTTGTGCAAGTGGTAATGTTATAAGGTGATGTTCGAGTCCTATATCACAACTCGTCTTTTTCAATCAGGTGGTCAATATATCTTGCTGGATTACTTCTATCGCCATGTGTTGCGTTGTCGTCTTTGCTACGACTGTTGACGATGCTCTGACTCCGTTCTCAGTGGGGGAGACCGCAGCTTATCTCGCACTTAACCGACTGGCCTGGTCACTGGCCGTCGCTTGGATGATCTTTTCCTGTGTCACAGGACACGGAGGTTAGTTCTTAAACTACGCGCAACGGTATCAAATCAATAAGCTGCAATCTCGCAAGAAACAGAAGAGAGACATAGCATAAACTAAATTCCCCAGCGTGAGATATTAATTCAATGGCCAACTGTCAGCTTCTTGTCAACATATTTTATACACGCTATAAACAAAAACCCTTTTCAGCTGCATTATTTCATAATTCAATATTTATGTGAACGATTTAAAAGTCTGTACACATCTATTCGTTGGATTTAATATGTATTTTTGAAAGCAACGTTGACATGCTTTCTGATATTTATATAATACTCACTAATTGCAACCTTACAATGGTACAATAATGCAGAAAGGGAAAATGAAAAGATTCTGTTTTTTGGTATGTTTTCTGGATGTTACCGGTAGCTGCTTAGGAAAAAAGCAACCAAAGACAGTTGGTGTGTTTGTAAAACTTATACACCGAGTAGCACTTCAAAGATTACATTCTCTTTTAATATTTCAAAAATAATTATAAGTTTAATTGTTTATTGGTAACAATAGCTAAAAGGAAACGGGTTTTGCAAATCTACTTAATCCTAGATCAGGCTAGAGGTTTGTAACATGGAAAACGACAACAAGTTTGTTTTTAACATCACTAACGAAACCATTTTATTTCAGGCATTATCAACACCNAAACAAATATCCTCTATCTAATCAGACCCTAAACGTACGTAATATGACTCAGACTTCAAGTGCAAATAAAACGAACGATGCTTCATCGAGTCCCTGAAGTTTGAAAACTACGATGACTGCTCATACGGAAGTTACAAACGAGGCCGCTCCACTCAGGCGATCAGTGGTAAGGATAAGCTGTTAAAACCTCTGCGGAACGGAGATTAATCTGGTTCCGAGTAAAGTTTGTCTGGTTCCGAGCTCAGCTCCAACCAAGTCGCTCCCGTCATGGGTTACATACTAGTACAACATTTGTATTCAGTAGAAAGTAATGTATATTGCTAAAGGGTTCGGTTCTTTTTGCACATTGAAGCAATTAAGAAATGTGTTGTTATATCATATCATTTGTGTCGTTTGCGACAATGGTAGTGTCTTTTATTGGAGTTTAAGTTTAATGGTGAACTTTTGTAGTGAGTTAAATGGGTAGCGGCTTTTGTCATAATGTCATTGTTGAAAGTCTGCCGTTTTCGGCAATGTAAGAAATAACTTGATATTTGTTTTCTATTTTATTTTAGGAAAAAAATACACCAAGGCTTAACATAATAAAATAATCAAAATTGACGATTTAAGTTTGTTACGACAAGCGTAAGGGAAGTAACCGACGCAAGGTTGCTAAAGCAGTACTTCAAGAGTTGTAAAAATAAGTCCCAAAAAGTTTAACAAATAAACACAATAATATACACGACGACATGTTTTTCCGCCGTCGTTGTTGCTCGTGTTGCTGATGTTGAGCAACATATAACCGATATCTGCATTTATGTAAAAGTGATGATGATGATGATGATGAGGTCGACGACGACGACGAAGACGACGACGACGACGACCACCACCACCTCGACGACCACGACGACGACCACGACGACAACCACGAC
>VMBQ01008377.1:0-34371 GCA_007657795.1 Dreissena rostriformis
TGCCTGTGGTGGCTATGACTGGACTTGCAACCATCTGTCACTGTCTCCTGCCAGGATTGCTAGGAGTAAGAAAATAATTGAGAAATTTTACCTGAAATGTATTAAACTTCAAATGTTCAGAGCGAGTTGTTTCTTACAAGACACTGACACTAATATAAAGAATTGCAAATCTACCAATGAAAAGACAACCAGATCAAAATTAAAAACATACAGATTAGGAAAAATTTAAATTTTGTTCCGATTTCGCAGTATCTAGATTTCATTTCGAGTAACACTGTTTCATGAAAGCAATTGATGTTTCAGGTCCCATGTATTATCCTGCTTTTGTCAACAGCTGTTGGGTTTGTTGTACTCAACCTGCCTCCACTGAACGCGGCTGTGAACTCGTACTTAGACTGCAAGCTCTACGTGCCCAACTTTATCATGTGCCAGTGCGAGAACTGCACGGGGGCTGACCCTAATCAGACACAAATGTGCATGGAGCGCACCAAACGCATGAAGGCCCTCAAGGAGGAAGGGGACGGGGCAGCCAAGAGTCCGTACACCACCATTGTTGGCAAGTTTGGTGGAGAGAAGCTTGGAGATGGGGAGAAGATGCTGTCCATGAACTCCAATGGCAACGCCATCATCACCAGACGACAGACAAGCTAGACCAAGTGACGAGAAAGAAGCATATATGTGTCGCGTTCTGAGAAAACTGGGCATAATGCATATGCGTAAAGTGTCGTCCCAGATCAGCCTGTGCAGTCCGCACAGGCTAATCAGGGACGACACTTTCCGCCTAAACTGGATTTTCGCTAAGAAGAGACATCATTTAAATGAAAAATTCCAAAAAAGTGGAATTTGTCGTCCCTGATTAGCCTGTACAGACTTCACAGGCTAATCTGGGATGACAATTTACGCACAAGCATTATGCCCAGTTTTTCTCAGAACACGACTCAAATAACTGTTAACAGATTACCAGTAGAATCTGTCTTTATATTTATGCTCATTTATAATTTGCATGGATAATTCATTTTAGTTGCAGTAATAGTATTTTGGACGTTAAAATCACAAGCCAACACAGTAATTAATCTTTAATATTTATTTCAACAATAATTTCCAGGTAAAAATTATCACAAATAATATATAGAAACTCTATGACTGGCACATAATGAACGCAAATCACTCGCATGAATACATGCAAATTACGGTTTAATACACAGAGGAAAACCAAAGCTATTTTGTACTTAGGTTTCACAAATGCAGTCCAATCGTTAAAGCACATAATTTACAACATATAACAATGTATGCTTTTGAAAATATATTCCTAGCTACCAAAAATATCATTGAAATCATTATTACAAAACAAATCCTTTTTCAAAAATAAGCACTATGATATTAAAATTGGACAATTTATGTTTGTTCTGTTTTGTACCCAAAGAAACAAAACCACTGTAACAGTGGAGAGAGAGCTGCTCTACACGTAAATTTGTAAATAATTACACCTTATGTTCAGATTTTTAAACTTAATTGTATTATATTGCGTAAAATCAGGATCTTTGTAATTATTCATGCTTGGAACAAGTGGTTGAGGTAATGGACCAAGAGATGGTAATGTACACGCGTGAGCTCAAACTGCTATATGGTACAAAGAGAAAAAAAATAAAATTTTAATTTGCATGAATGCCACACGCATTACATTTATACATTGTTAACTTTTTATTTCATTTGATACTCAAAAGCTTTACTTGTAAGTATTAAACAAATAGAGTACAAAATACACTGATTGTCAATACTGCAATAAAAAAGAGAAAGCACTATCTAAGCTAATGTTCATTGATATATATTTGTTATTTTATTCTTTGGTTAGGTTTAACGAGATATTTTGTAAGACTAGGTTACTTGTTGGTATCGAAGGTCCAACACTACTTTCCTACTGTACATGTACATCATTATAAAAGTAAGCTATAAAGTGCATTCCTCTTCCAACAAATTCATACAACTGAATAGATTATATTCCCAATAGATTGAATATCCCCAGCCAAATTAATTTTGTTAATGAATGGGTGCAAATCCCATGATGTAAGGTACAATCCTTACAAAATAAGGCATATTTTATTAAAATTTGTAACATTTGACCTCAGTGTGTGACCTTGAACTAGACCCTGAAGACCTGAGTCTAACCACAAAGTCAGATAAAGGAGAACAATAATAGAAAGTTATTACTCAAATCCCTTGATGCATAGTGAGGTTATGGCTAAATTATGAATAATTCATCAACTTTGTGATCTTCGACCTCAATATTTGACCTTGCCTCTGAGGTTATGGATCTTGAATGTGACTCAGCCCCAGATGATTGAGAACAACTGTGGTAAGTTGCATGGCTATGGCTCATATGTTATTGGAGAAACAGCTCAAGACAGAAAAAATCCTATCTAAAATGGGTATTTTCAATTCAAAAAGGGCCATAAAAGTTATTGACAAATAGTTTGTGTTACAGTTTGACGTGCATCATCCTCTTATCCGTATATACAATCATACCAATTTTCAACAAGGGACAAAATTGTCACAAAACCAGGTTTTCAATAAAAAAAAGTTTGATAAAGGGAGACAACTGCAACTCAAATTGTGAATTGCTACTGATTGTTCATCACAATAACCCCCCTTGTTTCAAAATCAATCTGTTTTTCGACCCCGTGACCTAGTTTCTGACCCGGCATGACCCATATTCGAACTTGACCTAGATATTGTCTAGATACAACTTCTGACCAAGTTTCGTAAAGATCGGATGAAAACTATTTGAATTAAAGAGCGGACAACATGCTCAATGTTTAAAACGCACTAAGTGACCCCGTGACCTNCGCCCGCATTCACCAATCTAATAACCAGTTTTTTCCTTCGGAAAACCTGGTTAATAAAATCTGCCTAAGCAGTTCTAGATATGGCTCCAGACACTGTAGAGTTCCAGAAGGACAACGCCAAAACTATATCCCTCCCCCTACGGAAGGGAATCATAACATGTATTTTGACTTACATAAATGTATGAATGGCATGTAAAACTTAAATATATGCAAACATGAAAGAAAAAATAGCATTTTCACATGCCGATAAACACCCACATGTAAAAAATAGCTTTTCCAACATGCTTGTTACTTATACCAATATCCTTGCAACAAAGTTGCAATCAGTGTGTATTTGTGCCATAGCAGTGGGAGTTCTGGTTGAACTTATGTGAGCGACCTGTGGCCACTGTGGACCTGTTTATCATCATATGAGCTGGATTGAATATTGAATCACTGAATCTTTTTTATGCCTCCCATGGCGTGGGTAGCATTCCACTCTAAGTGTTGTAATAAGACAGACTTGATAAGACAGAGGGTAAGGGTAACCAAAACAAAACAAAAGTTTAAAATGAGGGTGGATAATATGGGTGGATGGGTAATGGTCAAAAGTAACAATTATTTAAAGTATCAACGACTTTAAGCAAGGCATGTTGGTGTTAGTCGAAATGTTAAAATCTATGTTACCTGTCATGGATGGATGGGACATTCACCATACGGCTCCCATATAAACATGCCGGGGCATTGAAATAGAATTCAGTCAAGGAATAAATAGCAATAACAGACATGCAAACCCACTCGGTAACAAAGGAATATCAGCACCCTGTTCCCTATTAACCTGTTCTTTAACATTTATAAAAACAGAAAAAATAGTACTTTAGAGTTCTGTTTCCACATTGGTACCAGACCTTTGACATAACAGCTGCTCAGAGTGATTGCTGGGATGTTAAAAAAAATATATTCAAATCACTGCAAGAATGAACTTCGTTTACATCAACATATTTGTTGGAATCAGTGGAATATCGATTTAATTTCACAACTGATCATAGAAAATTATATTTTCAAGAGTGGCGCAGCCACGAGTGAAAATATATGTTTTTCTTTGATAATAAGTGCATTAAAATTGATATTCCACTGATTCCAACAAATTTTCTTTTTATTTTATGCTTATTTCAACGTTTATTTACATTGGCAAAGACTTAAACTGAAGAATTTCCCTGGAATAATGACGTCATTTTGTCAAACAAATGATGTCATTTCGTAAAAAAATGACGTAATTTTGCAGTTTAACAGCTTGAAACTGCTTAAAACAGTGAAATATCAATTTTATTTCACTGATATTTCTCTTTAAACCACCGGAAAGCACAAAAATAAACCTTGTATATACCACCGAGTTACACACATTCTGAGAGACAAACTCTGATTCAGCATTCAACACGAGCATGTAGTAAAATTCAGTGAGTGCGGGCTACACAAACTGTGTGAAGTCGTCTAGCGTCCTGGTGGGTGAATCTGGACTGGGACGCTGGTCCAGGTTGGCGCGCAGTCGACGTATCTTCCTCAACCGCTCCAGCCAGTTGTTGGCATATGGGTCGTTGGGCTGTAATGTCTGTCTGTTTAGTACCATCGATGCAAGCTGAAATTCAATCATGATATGCATAACAAGATTTGCAAAAATTCTTCACTCACTACCAGGGTATAGCATCCTGCATGTATTTGTTATAACTGACCCAAACTCCATAATACTTATAACTAATAAACATTTAAAATGAGACTTTAAACTTTAATAATAATATATTGAACACGATTTGTAATAATGACAATAAAATAACATAAAAACGCTTCACAACATGCAATAACTGGACACATAGAGGATATTTGTTCATGTCAGTGTAAGATCGTTTGTTATTTCACGAGTGATCATAGAAAATATATTTTCACAAGTGGCGCATTTTTGACGTCATTTTGTTGACGAAATGAAGTCATTATTCCAGGGAAATTCTTCAGTTAAACTCTTTAACAATGTAAATAAACGGTAAAAAAAGCATAAAATTAAAAGAAAATATGTTAGATTCGGTGGATAATCGATTTTATTTTGCTCGTGATCATAGAAAAAAATAAATAAACAAGGATATAAACAAGGGAAGTACATCTTGATATGATAATCTAAAAATAGAAAAAGAAATTCCGAAATTTTGTTCTTTTCACCGGTGAAAAGAACAATTTTGTTCTTTTCACTGCTGTTATTTCACTGCAGAAATGTCATATTTTATCATTAGGTATAAAAGAAAAAACATATTGCAACCCTTGCAAACAAGGATATCAGTAAAACTGATGGATGCTCCCTAATGATGCTTTGCCGATATATGGGTTAATTTTGTGAAAAAAAAAGTAAAAAAAAGGACCATATATCTGTAAAAGAATCAGCAGACCAAAACCCGCTGATAATATGCCAATCTCCTAATGGTAGTGAAGCTTCCCATAAAGTTTCATTGAATTCCAGTCATTAGTTGCTGAGGAATAGCCCGGACAAGAGTTGCACTATATGTACAGTTAATGGAAAATTTCAAAGGGCCATAACTCTGTGAAAAATCATCTAACAAAAACCCACTTATAATATGTGCATCTCGTCAAGGTAGTAAAGCTTCCCATAAAGTTTCATTGAATTCCAGTCATAAGTTGCTGAGAAAATGCCCGGACAAGAATTGGACTATATGTACAGTTAATAGTAAATTTCAAAGGGCCATAACTCTCTGAATAAATCATCTAACCAAAACCCACTAATAAAATGCGCATCTCCTCAAGGTAGTTAAGCTTCCCATAAAGCTTCATTGAATTCCAGTCAGTAGTTGGGGAGAAATAGCCCGGACAAGAATTGCACTATATGTACAGTTTATAGAAAATTTAAAAGGGCCAAATCATCCGACCATAACCAGCTTATAATATGCACATCTCCTGTTGGTAGTGAAGCTTCACATAACGTTTCATTGAATTCCCGTAATAAGTTGCTGAAAAATAGCTTGGACAAGAATTGCACTATATGTACAATGGAAAATTTCAAAGGGCCATAACTCTGTGAAAAATCATCAGACCAGAACCGGCTGATAATATGCACATCTCCTCTTGGTAGTGAAGCTTCCCATAAAGTTTCATTGAATTCCAGTCATTAGTTGCTGAGAAATAGCCAGGACAAGAATTGCACTATATGTACAGTTAATGGAAAATTTCAAAGGGCCATAACTCTGTGAAAAATCATCCNATTTGGTCCGGACCTGATGCCTTTCCCGTTTTCATTACTTTTATGGAATCTAAGACATCTTGACGGGAAATGATGAGATCTTGTAAGACGGGGCCATCTGACTCTTGGGAATGTAAGTTGTGCATATGAGTACTGGGTATAGGTAAAGTAGATTGAGATTGAAAGAAGGAATTTAAGATATTCGCTTTATCAAGGGGTGACTCATATATGGTACCATTGTAATTTAAGGGAGGCAACTCGTTATGGGAGGTGTTTTTATTTGTGAATTTTTTAATTATTTTCCAGAAGTCGGATGAGGAGTGTTGATTTTCACGTATTTGATTAGCAAGATTATCAAAGTGAACTTTTTTTGCTGATTTTACAAGATAATTTACAATATTACGTTGATGGCGATAGATGAACCAGTGACGGTCTAAATTGGTAGCCTTGGCTTTTTTGTATGCTCTTTTGCGGCGTCGGATTTCTTTTCGAATATTATTATGTAGCCATGGAGGATCAGCTGTTCTTATTGTAACTATTTTGGATGGAATAGTAGCTTCGAAGAAACTGATAAGTTGACGTGTGAAATTTGAGGTATATATGTCAATGTTATTATCGCAGCAATTATTCCAATCAAAGTTCTGCACAAGTTGTCTTAGATTAGTGTAGTCCCCATCTTTGTATTTCCATATTTTACGTTTAAAATTTGACCCAACTTTTCTGTTGAAGTTTATGACGCAGTAGACTGGACAATGAAACCGAACTTGTTGGTTAAGAAAAGGTTCTCCGACGCCACTTTTTATCACTGTCAATGAAGATGTTAACATAAAAAGGTCAAGAAGAGAATTCGAGGTTTCAGTGAAATGAGTAGATTCGTTAATAATCTGTGTGAGATTGTACTGTAAAAGAAGGGAGTCTATTTTGATCCTACACTGTGGTTTATTCATGTCGAGGTTGAAATCACCTGTGATAACAATGTTTTCAATACCGGTGTCAACGGCTAGTGAGATCGAATCGTTGATGCATTCTAGTATATAAGGACTGGAGTTAGGTGGTCTATAGAAAGATCCAAATAAAAGACGCCTTCCCTTGATACGTAATTCAAGCCATAGACATTCTAAATCGTCTATTTGTAGGTCAGGTCGCTCAATGGCAAAGAGATCAGATTTAATGTATACTAGAATTCCTCCATGGGGATCGTTACGTCTATCCCGTCTAAACGGCGTATGATAAGAAGGGAAAAGTAGGTCGGCAGTGTCAACTGTTGAACTGAGCCAAGTTTCAGTAAAGACTATAATATCAATATTATTAAAGCGGGACTGTACGATTTTGTCAAATATTTATGAATTTTTATAAAATGTATTAAAAATTAGTATACATATATTTCAACATAAATTAAAATAAAAGTTAAGAAGAACATGTGTCGAAAAATGCGAAATAAGCCAGATATTTAAATCTGAAATCTTAAATGGCTGGAAGCCAAATAAGCCAGCATGTATATAATACATGTACAATGTGAATCTTTATTTAGTTTTAGTGCAGATTCGTTCATACGACACAAAGACACAATTTTGTTTCCTTACAAATACGAGTAAAAGTGTCGGCATCGGCTTTAACCAGCGCTATCTTGTCTTTGCTGCATTTTATGAAATTCGTCTTCGATGTATAATTTTTATTGCCTATTTTGAGTCATCGTAACATAATTTAATCAATATATTAAAATTTAACACATGTAAAAATCGTACAGTCCCGCTTTAAGACAACCTTTTTGGTATTTTTTTTGTTTTACCAAATTATCTCAATTGACATGAGCGAACACATGTCATTTTCTGAATGTAAAAAGTAGTGTTACTGACATTTTGTACAATTTTCAGGAGAAGCAAAGAACTGTTTTAATAAAATAATAAACATTTTTCCGTTTTCCAATTTGCTGATTAGTATTATAATAAAATTTGAAAAACAAAACACAACCCCAAATTGATATGTCTTTTTTAAAACAATAAATAATTAAGAAAGGAGCAGTTACCATAATTTCAACACTGAAATATTTGAATGCAAAAAACAACGTAAGGTGCTCTTACTGCATTTTGGAAAATTTCGGAAAATATGCATTCTTGAACAATTTACAAAATGTCAGTTATTACATTCAGTAGACTAATTAGGTTACAATGGCTGCAATCAGATCATACAATAAATTGAATGTTTATTTATTTAACAATGCTTTAAACAACTGAACAGAACTAAAATTAGTAACTAATGCCTGAACACGATCGTAACAATTTTCTGAACACAATCACATACTTTACTAAAAAGCAAATAAAATAATGGTTAATTGAATGGAATGCTTTATGTTAAAATGTTATTGCTACTTGCGCAGCTGCAGATATTCAACTGTTAACATGTGAATGAAGCAAAGCACAGTGCACTATCTAATATAAGTAACTAACTAAGTAGCAGCAGTGATGTAAGCCTTTTAGAGAACACATTTGTTGCAAGACTTAATGTCATTGTTATATATGAGAACACATTTGTTGCAAGACTTAATGTCATTGTTATTTTATGTTAAGATCAGAACAATTATCAACTGAGAAATGAATAATTGATTTTGAAAAGACAAACTACCTTGTTATTTACCAAACAAACTGCCAGATATAATGTGTTATGTTGCCAAAAAACATCTGTAGTTTCAAGATAGTTGGTTATTTAATGCTTTTGTGTGGTTTATAGAGAAATATAAGTAATTTATAAAAAAAAACAATATTTCACTGTTTCAAACAGTTTTACTCTGAAATGAGATCGTTTTTTGACGTCATGACATTTTTATTTCAGTGAAATTCACCCGATGAAATCTTTTGAAATGTATCCAAATGGTTGAAAAAGCTTTAGATAAAAAAAATGGTTTTTCTTCTATAGATTATTCATCATATTAAATCACTCATGATCATAGAAAAAAATAGAATCATGCGCCACTCGTGAAAATATTAACTTCTATGATCACTCGTGAATTAAAATGGATAAAATAACAAAACCATCAAATCATCCTCTATTTTCTATTGGATTTAATTAAACTATGAACCGAAGATATTAACCACAAAAGTCTCTATGGCTTTTATTAAGACACCTGTGTTTATATATGAGGCTCGCTCTGTGAAAAGGGGGGGGGGTTTAATGCATGTGCGTTAAGTGTGGTCCCAGATTAGCCTCTGCAGTCCGCACAGGCTAATCAGGGACGACACTTTTCACTTTTATTGCATTTTTTGTTTCAAATAAGACTCTTCTTGACAAAAATTTAGTTAATGCATAAAGTGTCATCTCTGATTAGCCTGTGCGGACTGCACAGGCCAATCTGGGACAAAACTTTACACATATGCATTAAACCCCCTTTTCACAGAGCGCTGCTCATATATATGGTGTATAATGTGTTTTGTATGTCATGATAGAGGATTCTGCAGGAGAAATCAGATGTTCTCAAACCTATGTAACACACCTGCACTGCGGTTCTAGCTAGATGGACACATGCTCATGGAAGGTTAACTATATAATTATGTATATACAAGACATTAGACAAAGAACAACATTGTATATGGACATTGAGGAATACATTATCTAAAACAAAATACTTCATTTATAATTATTTGCATACCTGTTGTTATTTGGTCTTGAAATGGAACTAGAACAAAAACAGAGCAATTCTTCAGTAAAACATTCCATATGTAAGTCAACAAAATGACTTTGGTAAATTATCTCAACAACACTTATTATTTCTTTTAGATAATTAAAATACAACTTGCAAGAATCCCTAGATGGGTAGATGATTGTATTGTTTTCAAAATCCTACATGCAAGGCAGTCTAGACATTGGTAGCCAGTCTTGAGTAGGGAAGATAATAATCACATAGGTTACAAGATATACATGTACAGCAACATAGTAATGGGTATGCTATTACAGAACTTTAAAGATGCCAAAAGAAGACATTATANTGAAGGGTATCAACGTCACCAAACATCTTTTGTTCTTTTGTAGATTTCACGATCGGCGCATGCACATTACACCAATCATGAACTAATTTGACAGCAAAATACGATTTTCCGCTGCCAGGCTCACCTTGTAAATATATACGCCTTAACCCTCCGAAAAAGCAATCGCTGTATTTGTCTATTTGTTCTTTTTGTTTCACGTGTTTACCATCTTTTTCGATTTTCATCTTGTGTATTTTTGGATGGGCATATATGTCTTGTACTCGTATATCGAGACTGGGGTTCAATGTGGACAGGGGTACGCAGATAACACTGTCACGGTAATAGTCCATCAAGCGGCTGAGAAGATCTGAAATAATAATATAGCTAAAAAACAAAGGATTACGTTATTGGATGTTAAAACGTTAGAACAAATGTGTTGAGCAATTTTCATTATGATTGGACCAAACATGTGACTTCTAGAGTGTTAAAACGGTTATATATAACTGTCACGCCCACTGGCGGTCATTTTTGTTAACATACTGAAACCATTTTCGAACTAAGGCCTACCGGTATATACGAAAAGAACAATGTTTTGACTAAATTTGTTGAAGATTTGAAGAACATGTGAATTCATTCAAGAGTGTTNACCAAACTTTAAGCTAGGTTAAAGTTTTGGACAGACAGAATGACAGACAGACAGACAGGCCAAGAGAACACACCATAGGTAAGAATAGTGGTTTAATAAGCACCTTACACGTGATGCAAGATAATTTGTGGCCAGTTCGTACATATGAAAGATACTTGCTTAATCAAGTGAAGTGAAATTTATTATAAATCTTGCCGAACTTGACCAGAAAAAAATATGGACACGTAAACATTTTTAAGAAATAATAGTGCATGTTGTGCTGAGAGAACATTCTATAATACTTTTAATTTTTATTGTTCGCTAACAAATGTGTTCAACTTCAATTGTACTTTTAACTTGTAAGATGAAAACTTTGCTTATAAAGCAAAGCTCAATGATTCTTCTATGATTAGTAATTAGTAAGCCATACAGTAAAGTTTCTAAATTATTAAAGTGGGGGTATAAGTACAACAGCAGATGTAATGTGCATCACTAAAAAACAGTCATCAATAGATGTGGTTTATACGCTTTATTGTATGCCTCTTATAAACTAGAACTCTGCGAGTTGGATGTGTCGCCTGATGGAAATGGATTTACCAAGAAATTGACCCATTTCAATAAGTCTTAGTCCAAAATAAGGTCAAGGTCAAAATGAGGTTGGGTGATGCTGGTGTGTGCAGGTTGATGAGAGACAACATCCATGCAAGTATCCAAGCTCTGTAGCAAGCGGTATTGATGTCAGACGAAACGGTCAAAATGGGTTAACAAAGATTTTCGAACAGATGGACGGACGGAGAGGACAAACGCTATATGCCTCCTGCATCGTAGATGCCGGGGGCATAAAAAAAATCTATCAAAAAAATGTAATATCTAAAGTAAAGCTCAAGACATAGTAGTTATGAACCTTTTTTGGGTCGCGGTCGCAGATTTCAAAATCTAAACGTAGACCCTAAGTTCAAGGTCAAGGTCACAGGGGTCAAAACTTTTAAGCGCATGGCAAGATCTTGTCCAGATACACATGCGTACCAAATATGAAAGCAATATCTGGAGGGACACAGATGTTAGGAGCTTTTTTTAAATCGCGGTCGCAGATTTCCAAAACGGAACACGGACCCCAAGTTCAAAAATTTCATGCGCATGGAAAGGTGTTTTCCAGATACACATGCATACCAAATATGAAAGCAATATCTGAACCCTTTTTCGATTTACGGTCGCAGATTTTGAAACCTGAACGCTGACCTCAAGTTCAAGGTCAAGGTCACAGGGATCAAAAATTGTATGCGCATGGAAAGGTGTTGTCCATATACACATGCATACCAAATATGAAAGCAATATCTGAAGGGACACAGTAGTTATGAGCCTTTATCGAATCACAGTCGCAGATTTCGAAACCTGAACGCTGACCTCAAGTTCAAGGTCACAGGGGTTAAAAATTGTATTCGCATGGAAAGGTGTTGTCCAGACACACATGCATACCAAATATGAAAGCAACTTCTGAAGGGACACAGTAGTTATGAGCCTTATTCAAATCGTGGTCGCAGATTTCGAAACCTGAACCCTGACCTCAAGTTCAAGGTCACAGGGGTAAAAAATTGTATGCGCATAGAAAGGTATGGAAAGGTGTTGTCCAGATACACATGCATACCAAATATGAAAGCAATATCTGAAGGGACACAGAAGATATGAGCCTTTTTCGAAAAGTGTGATGCCGCCGCCGCTGCCTCCAACAAAGTAACACCTATATGTACCCTGACCATAGTCAGGCGACACAAGAAGACTGAAGTCTAAAAAGACCGACAAAAACATATTTTTAAATATCTCAATTAACCGCTGAATACGTGGTGCGGAGTTTAAACAGTTTATTTGCGTGAAACAGGTAACTGTTAAGATATTAGAACTATGGAGTAAAACATGTTCAACACGCTGGGATTTACAAAACAAAGCTCATGAATCCATCATAAAACATCCACCCATGCAATAAATAATATTTCCAGCTAGAGTTACCTTCCTTTGCCTGCAAAGTAACAGCATTGCTCTCATAGTCTAGTGGCTTGATCACAATATTAACATAGTTGAACTGTCCCTGCAACATAATTGATACATGAGTTGAATTAGTTGATATGAGCTGAGCTCTGGGAAAACCGGGCTTAATGGATAGGTGTAAAGTGTCATCCCAGATTAGCCTGTGTAGTCTACACAGGCTAATATGTGACAAACCTTTACACTTATATTGAATTTTTTCGTTTAAAGGAAGTCTCTTCTAAATGAAAGTCCATTCTATACAGAAAGTGTTGACCCTGATTAGCCTGTTCGGACTGCTAAGGCTAATCTGGGATGACAATAAAAGCACATGCATTAAGCCCTGTTTTCTAAGAGCGTGGGTCATACAGAAGAAAGNAATCGACTCGGTCGTCGGTCGAGTGGGTTACGTCCAAGACTGGAATATGCTGGTGATAACAAAACCAGTGTACCTTTGTTAAGTCTACAATAGCATTAATGACTGAACATTACTGGTGATAACAAAACCAGTGTACCTTTGTTAAGTCTACAATAGCATTAATGACTGAACATTGCTGGTGATATTCACCAATATTAATGATTTGCAGCACAATATCAGATTATTAATTATAAACAATAAATAAGGATGTCTGAAACAGATTGTCACAAAATGTTCCTCTACACTCTATGGACAAAAACCTGCAGTATATAAATCTTCATGCCAATCCTTTACATGCTGAGTCAACTGTATGGATCAGAAATGACCTCATCCTTTCATGACAACACATGGCAGCAGCCATATGGTTACAACACACTCTGATTCAACCAAACCAATCTGCTTGCAACTTGAATTATTGCCAATAAAGTTGATGTGTGTGTAAACATTTCACTTTCATTAACATTTCACATAACTGAAAAAACCAAGTAACTAAAATGCTATGGTGTAGTATTTGTGTGTTTCTCATGAGGCAAGACTAGTGTGTACCTTGATCACCCCAATCTTGTACTCCTCTCCACTATCATTGTACACCATAGTGACGTAGTCATTGACAAACCTTGATTACTCCAATCTTGAACTCCTCTCCACTATCATTGTACACCACAGTGACGTAGTCATTGACATACCTTGATCACTCCAATCTTGTACTCCTCTCCACTATCATTGTACACCACAGTGACATAGTCATTGACATACCTTGATCACTCCAATCTTGTACTCCTCTCCACTATCATTGTAGACCACAGTGACATAGTCATTGCCATACCTTGATCACTCCAATCTTGTACTCCTCTCCACTATCATTGTAGACCACAGTGACATAGTCATTGCCATACCTTGATCACTCCAATCTTGTACTCCTCTCCACTATCATTGTACACCACAGTGACATAGTCATTGACATACCTTGATCACTCCAATCTTGTACTCCTCTCCACTATCATTGTAGACCACAGTGACGTAGTCATTGACATACCTTGATCACTCCAATCTTGTACTCCTCTCCACTATCATTGTACACCACAGTGACGTAGTCATTGACATACCTTGATCACTCCAATCTTGTACTCCTCTCCACTATCATTGTACACCACAGTGACGTAGTCATTGACATACCTTGATCACTCCAATCTTGTACTCCTCTCCACTATCATTGTACACCACAGTGACGTAGTCATTGACATACCTTGATCACTCCAATCTTGTACTCCTCTCCACTATCATTGTACACCACAGTGACGTAGTCATTGACATACCTTGATCACTCCAATCTTGTACTCCTCTCCACTATCATTGTACACCACAGTGACGTAGTCATTGACATACCTTGATCACTCCAATCTTGTACTCCTCTCCACTATCATTGTACACCACAGTGACGTAGTCATTGACATACCTTGATCACTCCAATCTTGTACTCCTCTCCACTATCATTGTACACCACAGTGACATAGTCATTGCCATACCTTGATCACTCCAATCTTGTACTCCTCTCCACTATCATTGTACACCACAGTGACATAGTCATTGACATACCTTGATCACTCCAATCTTGTACTCCTCTCCACTATCATTGTACACCACAGTGACATAGTCATTGCCATACCTTGATCACTCCAATCTTGTACTCCTCTCCACTATCATTGTACACCACAGTGACATAGTCATTGACATACCTTGATCACTCCAATCTTGTACTCCTCTCCACTATCATTGTACACCACAGTGACATAGTCATTGACATACCTTGATCACTCCAATCTTGTACTCCTCTCCACTATCATTGTACACCACAGTGACGTAGTCATTGACATACCTTGATCACTCCAATCTTGTACTCCTCTCCACTATCATTGTACACCACAGTGACGTAGTCATTGACATACCTTGATCACTCCAATCTTGTACTCCTCTCCACTATCATTGTACACCACAGTGACGTAGTCATTGACATACCTTGATCACTCCAATCTTGTACTCCTCTCCACTATCATTGTACACCACAGTGACATAGTCATTGCCATACCTTGATCACTCCAATCTTGTACTCCTCTCCACTATCATTGTACACCACAGTGACATAGTCATTGACATACCTTGATCACTCCAATCTTGTACTCCTCTCCACTATCATTGTACACCACAGTGACGTAGTCATTGCCATACCTTGATCACTCCAATCTTGTACTCCTCTCCACTATCATTGTACACCACAGTGACATAGTCATTGACATACCTTGATCACTCCAATCTTGTACTCCTCTCCACTATCATTGTACACCACAGTGACGTAGTCATTGCCATACCTTGATCACTCCAATCTTGTACTCCTCTCCACTATCATTGTACACCACAGTGACATAGTCATTGACATACCTTGATCACTCCAATCTTGTACTCCTCTCCACTATCATTGTACACCACAGTGACGTAGTCATTGCCATACCTTGATCACTCCAATCTTGTACTCCTCTCCACTATCATTGTACACCACAGTGACATAGTCATTGACATACCTTGATCACTCCAATCTTGTACTCCTCTCCACTATCATTGTACACCACAGTGACGTAGTCATTGACATACCTTGATCACTCCAATCTTGTACTCCTCTCCACTATCATTGTACACCACAGTGACGTAGTCATTGACATACCTTGATCACTCCAATCTTGTACTCCTCTCCACTATCATTGTACACCACAGTGACGTAGTCATTGACATACCTTGATCACTCCAATCTTGTACTCCTCTCCACTATCATTGTACACCACAGTGACGTAGTCATTGACATACCTTGATCACTCCAATCTTGTACTCCTCTCCACTATCATTGTACACCACAGTGACGTAGTCATTGACATACCTTGATCACTCCAATCTTGTACTCCTCTCCACTATCATTGTAGACCACAGTGACATAGTCATTGCCATACCTTGATCACTCCAATCTTATACTCCTCTCCACTATCATTGTAGACCACAGTGACGTAGTCATTGACATACCTTGATCACTCCAATCTTATACTCCTCTCAACTATCATTGTAGACCACAGTGACATAGTCATTGACATACCTTGATGACTCCAATCTTGTACTCCTCTCCACTATCATTGTAGACCTCAGTGACATAGTCATTGACATACCTTGATCACTCAAATCTTGTACTCCTCTCCACTATCATTGTACACCACAGTGACATAGTCATTGACCTACCTTGATCACTCCAATCTTGTACTCCCCTCCACTATCATTGTACACCACTGTGACATAGTCATTGACATACCTTGATCACTCCAATCTTTTACTCCTCTCCACTATCATTGTACACCACAGTGACATAGTCATTGACATACCTTGATCACTCGAATCTTGTACTCCCCTCCACTATCATTGTATACCACAGTGACAAAGTCATTGACATACCTTGATCACTCCAATCTTGTACTCCTCTCCACCATCATTGTACACCACAGTGACATAGTCATTGCCATACCTTGATCACTTCAATCTTGTACTCCCCTCTACTATCATTGTACACCACAGTGACATAGTCATTGCCATACCTTGATCACTCCAATCTTGTACTCCCCTCCACTATCATTGTACACCACTGTGACATAGTCATTGCCATACCTTGATCACTCCAATCTTGTACTCCTCTCCACTATCATTGTACACCACAGTGACATAGTCATTGACATACCTTGATCACTCCAATCTTGTACTCCTCTCCACTATCATTGTACACCACAGTGACATAGTCATTGACATACCTTGATCACTCCAATCTTGTACTCCTCTCCACTATCATTGTACACCACAGTGACGTAGTCATTGCCATACCTTGATCACTCCAATCTTGTACTCCTCTCCACTATCATTGTACACCACAGTGACATAGTCATTGACATACCTTGATCACTCCAATCTTGTACTCCTCTCCACTATCATTGTACACCACAGTGACGTAGTCATTGCCATACCTTGATCACTCCAATCTTGTACTCCTCTCCACTATCATTGTACACCACAGTGACATAGTCATTGACATACCTTGATCACTCCAATCTTGTACTCCTCTCCACTATCATTGTACACCACAGTGACGTAGTCATTGACATACCTTGATCACTCCAATCTTGTACTCCTCTCCACTATCATTGTACACCACAGTGACGTAGTCATTGACATACCTTGATCACTCCAATCTTGTACTCCTCTCCACTATCATTGTACACCACAGTGACGTAGTCATTGACATACCTTGATCACTCCAATCTTGTACTCCTCTCCACTATCATTGTACACCACAGTGACGTAGTCATTGACATACCTTGATCACTCCAATCTTGTACTCCTCTCCACTATCATTGTACACCACAGTGACGTAGTCATTGACATACCTTGATCACTCCAATCTTGTACTCCTCTCCACTATCATTGTACACCACAGTGACGTAGTCATTGACATACCTTGATCACTCCAATCTTGTACTCCTCTCCACTATCATTGTACACCACAGTGACATAGTCATTGCCATACCTTGATCACTCCAATCTTGTACTCCTCTCCACTATCATTGTACACCACAGTGACATAGTCATTGACATACCTTGATCACTCCAATCTTGTACTCCTCTCCACTATCATTGTACACCACAGTGACGTAGTCATTGACATACCTTGATCACTCCAATCTTGTACTCCTCTCCACTATCATTGTACACCACAGTGACGTAGTCATTGACATACCTTGATCACTCCAATCTTGTACTCCTCTCCACTATCATTGTACACCACAGTGACGTAGTCATTGACATACCTTGATCACTCCAATCTTGTACTCCTCTCCACTATCATTGTACACCACAGTGACGTAGTCATTGACATACCTTGATCACTCCAATCTTGTACTCCTCTCCACTATCATTGTACACCACAGTGACGTAGTCATTGACATACCTTGATCACTCCAATCTTGTACTCCTCTCCACTATCATTGTACACCACAGTGACGTAGTCATTGACATACCTTGATCACTCCAATCTTGTACTCCTCTCCACTATCATTGTACACCACAGTGACATAGTCATTGACATACCTTGATCACTCCAATCTTGTACTCCTCTCCACTATCATCGTACACCACAGTGACGTAGTCATTGACATACCTTGATCACTCCAATCTTATAAATCTCTCCACTATCATTGTACACCACAGTGACGTAGTCATTGACATACCTTGATCACTCCATTCTTGTACTCCTCTCCACTATCATTGTACACCACAGTTACGTAGTCATTGACATACCTTGATCATTCCAATCTTGTACTCCTCTCCACTATCATTGTAGACCACAGTGTCATTGTCATTGACATACCTTGATCACTCCAATCTTGTACTCCTCTCCACTATCATTGTAGACCACAGTGACATAGTCATTGACATACCTTGATCACTCCAATCTTGTACTCCTCTCCACTATCATTGTAGACCACTGTTACGTAGTCATTGCCGATGTGGGCCTTCTTCTGGTTGCAGTTCACATCGGACTCCTTGTTTGGCATCAGGGTTGCTATGTGGAATATCACTGCAAGGAAACCAGGCCATTTACTGATCAGAAAATATTCTTCAGGGTCTCTTTAACTTGCTAATGCAAAAAAACAACAACACACTATTCATTCAACACATGAAAAGGGGCAGAAATTATCAATATCCATTTATTTTTTTTAATGCTAATTTAAAAACCGGTAAAAAATGAACATTTAACAGCAATAAGATCAGTTTAAAATTATAGTTTAAGAATGTTATTCCTATTGAATGGGAGCCTACTCTGTGTGGACTCATCCTGCCAGCGATACGAGAACTCCCCGTCGCTACCCTGTGTGTCGAGGCCCCCTAGGTACACCTTCTTGGGGTCACAGTCTCGTAGTCGTAGCAACGTGCCCAGGGACTGGATGAACCTCATGTAGCGCAAACTGCCGTACTGGTTTGACATGATTGCCTTCTCATCTTTGGTCTAGAAGAGCCAGATAATATGAGCCTAGTTCTAAGAGCTTGAAGAAATTCTGAAGGGACTTTCTTTGAACGCAAAATTCCTTAAAAGCAGAAAGTGCTGTCCCTTATTAGCTTGTGCACGATGCACAGGCTAATCTGGGACAACACTTTACGCACATATGTTAAATTCTGTAATATGAGCAAAATTAATACAAAGAACTTGAACACTTCATAGATTTAATATATTAACAAGTCTTAAGGATGCAAGTTTAATGCTTGTATGAAAGAATTTAATGTAACATCATGTTCTGAAACCTTATTACCAATAGCAGTGTTACTAAAATACAAGATTTCCCATTAAGCAATAAAAGCTTAACAAGAGCTTGTAACATTTGTGGCTAAAAATACACCTGGACACGGCATGTCCTAATATGTAGCAAGTTTGTTCTTAACAAGAGGGCAAAGATGGCCCTCGATCCATCACCTGTGTAATATTTCAGAAAAGATTTTTAAAGATGTTTGCAATATAAATTTCTAGAAGTCATATGGCCAGATTTGAACCCAGGGGCATTATTACAACAATCTTGTAAAGAACATCTATCTGATGTTTGAATACAACCTCAATGCTCTGTGACTGTTGTTTCAGACAAGATTCTTAAAGTTATTCCATATACATGTATACATCTAAATAATTCATGTTACCATTGGGTGTAACCAGTTGTGAACTCTTCATTTAAACAAATTTGGTAGAGGACCACCAAATGATGCTACATGCCAAATACTTTACCACTGGGCTTTGTGGCTTCAGAGATGATTATTTAAGTTTTTATTGTATTAATTGTAGAAAAACAAGTAGCCCCCAGGGTGGGGCCATTTTTTACCTCAGGGGCTTGATTTGAACAAACTTGGCAGAGGACCATATCAATGTTACATGCCAAATACCAAACCTTCTGGGCCATGCAGTTTCAGAGAAGATGTTTTTATAAGTTTTCAATATATACATATAATGAAATCAAGGTATGCTAAGGGCAGGGCCAAATTTGACCTCAGGGGCATGATCTTATCAAACTCGGTATACAGAGGACCACTATGTATTGTCAAATAACCAATACAAAGCCTCTGGGCTGTGGGGTTTAAGAGGAAAACATTTTAAAATTTCCCTATATAAATATAAGGAAATCAATTTATATAACCACATATGTTTTATTTCAGTATCTGTAGTACATGTTGATGAAGAGATATGGAGATTTGCATGAAAATGTTAACTCAAATGTTTTAAGTACAAAAGGGCCATAATTCTGCTAAATTGCAGATCAGAGTAATGGTGCTGTGTGAATGACCTCGCAAAATGACCCAAACGCATGTGTGAAGTTTCAATTGAATACCTGTACTATAAACATTGAAATGGAGATGATGGATGTAAACCTTAACCAGAGCATTATGCAGACGCTACAGACAAGTTTGTTTTTACGAACAGACTGACAGACAAAAGGAAAGACGTCCATGTTGATTCCAATATCTCCCCATTTATTTCAAAACGGCGGTTACAATGATAAACTTGCCTGATTTCTGCCAACATAGATGACCCCTATAGTGTGTGTGTCGTATGGCAGGGTGTGATCCAGAATCTTCATTGCTCTCTGTGTGACCTTAAAAACAAAGGATCATTCACTATCAGGAAAGACCGTATAAACCATTGATTATGAATGTAAGTGAACACTAAATCACTGGAAATGTTTTTATTTACTTACAATTCTTTTCTTAAAATCAATTTGTTCTTAAACAGGAAATAACTTCAGTTATTGTGTTGGTGAATATGTTATGAAACACTTTAACGATTACTTACGTCTTATTTCATTTTTCTGTCAGTGAAACTTACATAGTCTTTTAGAATGCCGATGTCTAAGGGGAATAAGACCCTCTCTTAAACATTGTTTTTTATGAAGAAAAAAACAACAATAACATTAGATGTAAAGTATTTTTCGCAACATCAGAAATACAATGACCATACTGCGACACACATTGATGTACAACATAAATTACCTCATTATTAGGCAGAAGCAGTGGAGGTTCATTCACGTGCAGCTGACCATTATGAAACAGCTGCAGGAAGACAAAACTTGGGCTGATGCCAACTTTAAACGGCTCTTTGTTCTCCGACCCTTTGCCATTCTGTCGTCCACTCTGCTGACTGGGCAAGGCAGGGGACACGCCGGCCACTGTGTGACCTCGCTGGCGCTTTAGGCTAGTTGGCAACTCGCCAACCTCATCAAGGATAGAGCTGGCCTCTGAACTGGCGGGCGACGGACTTAACTGCTTGGTGAGCATACTCGTGAACTCTTTGGGTAAAGTTTGCTTCACTTGTCCACTATCAAACTGTGAACATTTATCACTCTCTTTAAAGTCCAAATGTTTCTGAGGTGCCATTTTAGGCACTAAACTGTCTTTACTGACACTGGTTGCATTGAAACTAGAATCCTGGCTTGTTTTACCACTACTGTAAGAGCTACTGGATGCAATGGGCTCTAAAGTCTTGGTGTATGACTTCAGTTTCTCTTGCCTTTGGGGCTGGTTGAACTGAACAACGTCTGATATGCTATCGCGGGGTGAAAGGGTGTCTGTGCTGCAACTGAGGACAGAGGGGGAGGAGTTTGTGCGTCTCAGTGATCCCAGCGAGATGTCTCCTGGAAGGATGTCATGGTTCTTGGCACTGTCTGAGGACGGGATGGACAACGCAGGGGTCGCCTGGGGTAGAATAGGGATAAATAGTTATAATTGTGAATCCATACAATTACCTTTATGGAAAATATTTGTGGTTGAGAGCAAAATTATTATACCTGCTGAAAATGTCTACACAAGATACAATTGTTTCATGCTCCACCCTTAAATTTGTATGCTTTATAGGTCAGTATTTCACAATTATATGAAGAGCTCTCCCAAAACAGCCCTCGACTATTTTCCACTTTAATAGTGTTATATACATTTTCTGTCAGTCACCTGATATGACTGTTAAGACATATTAGATGATGAATATCTGCACAAGTTTCAAAGTTAGTTATAAACAAATATCACACTAAATTACAGCAAAATACATGTACCTCCGTCCAAACTAAAGTTATTCAAAGAAATGCGTTTTTCAATTTTTAACGACTGGGACCCGACTGTTAACCAGACAAAACAAGCTATAATACTGCTAAAAAGCAGCTAAAAATTGTAGACTTGGTCAGCAAATGTATAAAAAGACCCAGAGCACATATTTAAATTTTGGTTCCAAAATTTGTTGTAGATATAGAGATATGGAGTATTTACGCACATCTAATTTATAAACCTGAGTTTTCTAAGTACCAAAGGGGGCATGATTCCGTTAAACTGCAGAGCAGAGTTAGGGAACTTGGCCAGTGACCTCAACATGACACCAAGCACAGGTGTTAAGTTTCAATTGCATACTTGTATTGATACACTGATATACAATGTTGTATGACTGTTACCTAAACCACAGAATATGCAAATGCCGAACCAACAAATGGTTGAGTTGTATAGCTCAAATTATTCTATGAATAGTGTAGCTCAAAACAAATAAGTTAACATTCAATACAGTTTCCAAACCCATGTTTTTAATACTTCTACCTGCCACATGCAACGCATTTATGAATAACAAGCTTCCAATTATGCTAACTACTAAAATTCAATCACTTAAATAAATGCCGCCATTACCTGATGGGCCTCTTCCTCAGTGTCTGCTGGTAGATTGGTAGCGCTGGGCACGAAGCCAAGACTGCTGGTGCTCTGCTCCATGAGGGACGTACCATCCAGGAAATGGATTCCTGGTCTGTCATATGGGGTCGTCTCCTGGATCTGAGGCAGGTCTAACCTGTCTGAAAAACCAGTGGGAAATTGTGTATCCCTATACTTGTGAACATTGTTAAATAAAACAGTGTACACATGCTAAAATATGTTTTTCATAACTTCGGTTTACAATCATTTTATAATGCTTTAAAGTTTTGCTAATATCATTGTTTTAATGTATGAACAAAGTTTGATTTTCACAATATTCACTAAGGAACTGGGCCCACACTCACCAACCAAGTCTAAAAATACAGAATATTCTTAAAACTGTAATTTATTAAAACTACTTGAAAGACAAGTGTGGCGTGGCATTTAACACCTTAAATTGTTAAACTCTTGCCAAGAACAATATTTTAATCATATAAACACCATTTTAAGCCTGTATATATGCAAACTCTGATGTATTTTTATTGAGTCTAAGAATAGTCTTTCTTCTAAAGTCTAAGAATGGGTTGGTGAATACGAGCCCAGGCTTCCACAGTTTTGCTTTGAAGCACTTAATTATCATCTTTTTAAAAAATTGTTACTTAATTATTCTTGCACGTATTGAAATAAATCCAATTACCAAACACATGGCATTCCTGTTTCCTGCATTCAAAGTGCTGTTTATAGAGCGTCTCATATTCCTCCTCGCCGATGCTGCCGCTCTCAATACGGTGACTGTGTCGCGCCACGTCACGCTGTCGCTTCTTTCCCATCGATGCAAACAGCATTGTGATGTCTGGTACCTGTACATTTGTTTCTAGATGTCACATATGTTTGCACTTTCTCAAATACTCAAATACCACATGACCCACAGCCTTGGCATTTTTATGTCTAAATATTTGTAAACTCATATCACATAATTATGTATGTGCTGAGTATTAATAAACTGTTGAAAATGTTGAGATTCCTAGAGGGGATGGAATGTGTTAGATGAGATTGAAGTCAAAATGAAGATTTAATGTGAACAAGACAATTGCCAAGCAATTATGTCCCCTACCGGCTCCACCATTGTCAGAAATTTAAAAAAATAAAAAATAAAAAAATGTTGCCATAGCAACCAGAATTTTTGACGTAGGAACAAAATGAAATGACGGGCATAATGTCCATATTGCCATCTATGGATTTTTAAGTTTCATGAAAATATATGAAGAACTTTTGAAGTTTTCGCAGGATCCAGAAAAGTGTGACAGACTGACAGACAGACTGACTGACTGACAGACAGACTGACAGACAGAGCGCAAACCATAAGTCCCCTCCGGTGAAACTGGTAGGGACAATAAAAAACAAGCTGGGCAAAGTACATACACTTATAACTGACTCATCTTTACCTTCCAGTGTCTATTGTTACCTTTGTTAGCTGGGTTTAATGAAAATAAAATCATCCATGATATTAGATTTTGAAGCCTTTTGTAAAATTGTACTGGCATCTGAACTGATTTTAAAGCATGTAGTGTTATTTTAATTTGTTTAAGTTTTATTTTTGGCTGTTTTCAACACTATTCAGTCAAAGAATTCTGTTAAGTTAACCAACTCGCACTTCTTTTCCTGGGTTAGCAGGTTTACCAGTACTAAGGACCTTTACTTATGGCAGTAACTGACAAATGCCCTACTCGAATATGAGGTATGGGGGACTCGCTGTTGAAAGGATTATATGATCAATTCCCACACTAGTTATGTGGCTGGGCAAGGGATCAAACTCCTGATCCTCAGATTTTAAGTCCAGCGCTCTTACAACAGAGCTTGCTGGCCTGGTCCTCTATTGTGTGTTATATGGCATTATTCATAGGAGACATTTGTAAAGCTATTGAAATTGAAAACAACAAGTAAATTATTTTTTTAAATTTAAAATTACCTTTAATTATTGGGCAATAAATATATCATAGTGACGAAGTTTAAAAATTAGGAATATACAGCAATATTATTTAGAGCTTTGTCACAAATGTTACTAAAACACGAGCAAAGCTATGTTCAAGGGCAAATATATCAGGTATATGTGGGCCATTGGGTATGAAAAGTCCCTTGTAGACTTTCTTTCATGATGATGACATACTTGAAGTTTCAATGTTAGTATTTGAGAAATTTTGAAACATTTTATATGGACTGAACAATCTTCTTAAAAAATTGACCAACAAATTGACCAAAATACACCATCCACCAAACTTGTTTTGTGAGGGTATTATTACACGTCAACAGCCTAAAACAATCTCAAAATGCTAGGCTACCATTTAACTAAAGTTACACAGTTTCCAAATCAAATAAAACTCAAAAATGAACATAATTCAATATATACCTGGTTCTCACACAGAATGACACAAATATACCCCCACGCAAACTTCTTTTACAGGGAAATAATTAAAATTAGTCACCATATAGCTGGATTTCAGGCATGGTGACTCCAATTTACCCCGTCTCAGACTTAGTTTGCGTGGGCATAATGCACACACATCTGTGCCTTTATACCTGGTTTTCTGCCACGTTGGAGAAACTGGCCTCATTCTCGATCCTCATCATCCAGGAGAGGTTGCCACTGGGGGCCCGTATGTAGATCTCCGCCCAGTTGGTGCACCAGCAGTTACACACTTCCATGTTGAAGTTGGCCAGGTCCACACCCTTCATACCTGCACAACATGACCAGCAGGTTTAGAAATGGGCAACACACCAGGGGGGTTTCAACTTCACAACAGGACAAGGGGGTTACCACTGCATTAAGGTGCCCACCGGAATAACAACTGTACAAAGGACCACAGTGGTTACAACAGCACAACAGCACCAAGGGGGTTAGATATTCACAAAGGGACCAACAGGTATTACAACTGCACAACAGGACCAGTGGGATATGACTGCACTTACCAACTTCATATATAACAGCAGGGACCAGGGGGTCTACAAAAGCACAATGCAACTAGGCGGGTTACAACTGCACTATCACAGAAGGAAGCATATTTGTTTAATCTTAAGTTAATAAAAAAATTGTATTTATAAGCTTTCCACTGCAAACTGAACAGAAAAACAAACTCAAGATTTTATCTTGAACAACAAATGCGTTCTTTCTTTATCATCAACTGATTAATGACTTTTAATTATGCACTTAAACATAACACAGTTACAGTGCTATCAAAGTTATGTATCACGCAAAGTTGATTTTTGTTTGGTTTAAATTGCTTTAATAAAAAAAATCACAGTACCTGATGTAACATTCAAAACATTATTCACAAATCAAAGACAAACACTTGATAGTTCTTTTACATATAATCCTCCCTCTGTGAAAAGGGGGTTCAATGCATGTGCATAAAGTGTCGTCCCAGATTAGCCTGTGCAGTCTGCACAGGCTTATCAGGGGCGACACTTTCCGCCGAAAGTGTATTTTCGTCAAGAAGAGTCTTCATTTAAACGAAATATACAATAAAAGCGCAAAGTGTTGTCCCAGATTAGCCCTTAGCGGACTGCACAGGCTAATCCGGGACAACACTTTACGCACATGCATTTAACCACCTTTTCACAGAGCAAGGCTCATATACTGGTTGTATAATGAGACATAACCCATAAAGTGACCAACCTAAAATTAGAGATTCGAGAGGCTCACTCTCAAAGAGCCCGGGTTGTTTGCTTAGTGAGGTACCAGTCTGCACAGCGGCGTCCTGTCCTAGATCGAGACCGAGCGTCGTGTCATCCTGGGAGGTGCGAGCCATCAGTGTCATGTCATCCTGACTTGAACATCGATTGTCGTCCACACAGCTCGTACTGCGACTGAAGACGACGGCTGACCGGTGCCTTCTGCGCCCACTTTTTGGCTCCCTTTGGTCAATATGTTGCTAGAAAGGTAAAAACCTCATGAGCCATTTGATTTGTTTGAGAAACAATATAAAAAGATGGTTAAAACTACATAAGCATGCTCGCAAAGCCTTTCCTTAAACACAGAATGCATGTATCACAAAAGATGTTTTTATTGTATTTGAATTCATCACAGAAAGAAACACAAAGATGATGTAGCATCAACCATACCTGGTACATAGCCTGACACTTCTCACAGACATCCAAGTTTGCTGCCTTGTTGCCACTACCACTGGTTGTGATGGTAACCAGTTTGTTACCTAACAGCCAGGTCTGGCTCTGACCTCCAGCCAATAAGAACTCTGCCATATGGGATCTGAAAATGAAACAATAATTTATATATTATCGCTGCTTTTTCTTAAAGCAGCTCTTATGTGATGATAAATATATTGGAAAAGAACAAACTCTATCAACAAAGGCAATTTGGAGTATACCTTGACACCTATGTACTACATGAGCCTAGTAGCTTCTTTTGCACATGTTCAATATNCCACCTGTGTGGCAGAGCAGAGAAGTTTCCGAAGGTGTATCTGGCCATCATGTCGGTGCAGGTCTCAGTGAGTTCACGGTGAAACTGTGCCAGCTTCTCATCCACCGGCGCATGCACATCGCTACGGGAGATGGCAGAACCAGACTGCATGCGCCGCCGACTGAAAGTGGAATACATTTGAGCCTCGTGCTGTGAAAATGGGGTTTAATGCATGTGCGTTAAGTGTTGTCCCAGATTAGCCTGTAAACCTTTCTGCACAGGCTAATAAGGGATGACACTTTCCTCTTTGATTGTGTTTTTTTCGTTCAAAGGAAGATCCATTTCAACGAAAATCCAGTTTAGGTGGAATATGTAGTCCCAGATGTGTTAGGACACTTTACGCACATGCATTAAAGCCCCTTTTCACAGAGCTAGGCTCATTTATATGTAGCTGAGATGTGGGTGGCCATCTGTGAGAAAATTGGGCCTATGTTTACCAACCCATTTTATCACTTAACTATAAAGACTTCGACTCATAAAAATATAACTGATTGTTTTGCATGTTTCATGGTACCAATTTTACACAAATAATGTCATAATTTTATCTTATCATCACATCAAAGACTCAAGGTTAGGCTTTTAAAGTTTAAAATTTCAGATATGAAAATTTAACCCTTAACATAAACTAAAAAATTCCTTTCAGCACTCAACTGGTAGTCAATATCTAAATTACATAGACTGGCTATGTTTCTTTCACTTCTTTATATTTAACATTTCATTATGTTTCATTAATTATATTCTCAATGTACTATGTTCCTATAAGAGATTCCATTAAAACATATGAAATAAAGTTCGACTTCATAGAAAAATGTGGGTAAGGCTAGAGACAAACACGTACAATGCTAACAGGCACTACAACTTGAAACCCGTATCAATACAACCATCCCACACATTGACAACATCAAGCAGGACCTTTTGCTCATACAACAAACAACACAGGGCAAGGCAGGCATGGTAAAATGGATAAAGGCCGTTCCAATCAGTACCATACCAGGGATCAAAATTGCACATGCCTTTTTACATAAACACAGATCAACACATTTAGTTTTTATTTGAATCAACAAAGTCAATAAATCTAAAACATTAGTTTATCTAAAACTACACACAGAAAATGACATACTGTATTCGTTCGATTTGAAGCACATACCCTTATTTGTTCCCAATTTTTTTGAGAAACATGATTACCATGTAAGTGAAAAATCGAAAGAAACACTTATGGTTCATTATGCAACCATTGTTTACCAACACCAAAAACAGTTTGTCGCAATATCAGTTCCTGCAGTCTTATTACACTTGAGTAGTCATTAATTTAAATTCCTTATTTGTATGGCTAGATGAATTTAGCCCTTTATTTAACTTTGATGCATTATTACACTTTTATAACAGTGACTTTTCAATAAAATGGTTAGTAAACAAGTGTTTGGCATATATTTCTAGTAAATCCTTGGTACTATGCAATGTTTGGCAAGTCGCATTATTGTTTGTCGTTCTACACACGCATATTTGTAATGCACAATGAAGGCGCAAGAATCTGGACTAAACAATATTTTGTTAAGAAAGTCTGATTACAATTACAGATAGCAATATAGTGAAACAGAGTATAATTTTGTTTTTATAATTTTTAGCATGACCACAAATGGAATTTAATGATAACACAACATTGTAATTTTTGCTAACTATTGTTTTATTTGTTTTCTGTGATTTTTCAAACAAATCTAAAACAAGCAGTGGGGCATATCCCTGTTGTTTACATAATAGTAATTACTCTATAATATCCTTGAGGAAAACATGAACGCTTCCTGCTATTTACAGGATTTTCTTTGTTTAACGATTTTAAACACATGGAAACACTTAAGAAAGGTTGCATAACAGAGTAAACAAGATGCCCTTGGCTATACCATTTACATAATTAGCCTTGTTATCTTGAAAGTGGTTTGAAATATATGTAACTGCATTTGAAATTTTACATGAACATGGTAAAATACATAGGCTTTCAGCAATTTATGTTAGTGAAAGTTCACAGCAGCCCCTCTGTTAGAACGAATACGGTATATAGCACGTCTAGGGGACAATACATTACCCCTGCTGGAGTCTGTAAGACAATTGTTACAAAAACCATGGAAAGATGATGCATGAAATAAGAACACTATCAACATAGCACAATGTTTACTACATTTACTACAAACACACATGTAGATAATTATCTTGCATGGTTTTGACAATCATCAATTAAATGTATTCATGAAAACCCAGCTTAAAAATCATCTAGATTTTACAACCACCCCGCTAAGAGGGACACTATTTTTAAAGACCCAACAACAGGTTTCAAAAGCCAAACATGTTCTCAAGTGTATATAAATTATTATATAGTTTATAATGCAGGTACACAGTACATAAACTACTAAAACAAAATTACCGAAGCTTTTGTCTGTGTTCAATTCTTTGTATACCAATACATGCAAACTAACTTAAATCTTATAACCAAATGTAGTTATTTTAGAAGAATATTGCAATGAGAGGGCCCTAAGGTCCATAGGCCACTCATCTGAGATTTTAACATTTTAAGGACTTGGCAAATAGTTTTGACATGGTAGTAAACTAGTGACTAGGTTTTTGACCCCACATGGGCCAGTTTCGAACTCATATGACATATAATGGAAATAATGTTCCAACAAAGTTTCATCAAGATTGGAAAATAAATTAGACTCTTCTTGTGTTCATAAGCTTTTCTTCATGTCATCTACCCACCTAGTTTTTACCAAGATGACCCAGTTTCAAAACAAGCAAAGAAAGTTAAATCAAGGGTTTGCAAAAAAAATTTACTTCAATGTTGACCTTATGACCTAGTGTTTTTATCCTGAATGACAATGTTTGAACTCGGCTTATACATCACCGGATCAAATTTTTCTGACCAAGATACAAAAGATATATAAATTTGACTTTTTGAATGTGAACAATTTGACCTTAAGACCTTGTATTAATCCCGTATTAAGTCTCACTAAGATTGGGCAACAGAATGTGACTCCTACAGTGTTTAAAAGGTTGATGACACCCAAAGCATGACTGACAAAAGGCCATCACAAAAACTCACAATGAGCGTGTTATGCCCAGGTGAGCTTAATAAGCTAAAACCCAGATCCAAATGTATTAAAAGCATAAATTTAAATGATCCCTCTTGCGTTTCCTGAGCACATTGCCCGACTACCAGACAAAACATCCCCATTCTAGATGCATGACATTCATTATACTTTACCCTTGTCTAAGTCTGCAAGAGAATATCCATACTTATAGAGCACTCTCAGTCTACACCAACATTGAAACAACATCAACACAATAGTTAATTATAACTGGAAACAAAACTTAACATAATAACATACACTAATCCTATTTTATATAAAGTTGAATAAAACTTGGCAAGTAGTGCAAACGTTGCGACAACTATTGCCCGTCTTCTGAAGTATAAACATGCAGGCAAACTATTGCCCTTCTTCTGAAGTATAAACATGCAGGCAAACTATTGCCCGACTTCTGAAGTATAAACATGCAGGCAAACCCAAAAACAGTTTGAATTTAAAACAAGGCTCTAACAGGAGTCCCGTACTGGTCAGGTTAAAACCCCTACCAATTAAAAATAAGCATTATGTTCATATTGCCCTTTATCTGGACACTTGAAATGTATGATAATAAAATGGAATGACCATTTAGCCCACAAAAAATTAAGAGTTATTTTTAAACTTCACCACACAATAAACCTTTGGTAAAACAAGTGATGTGTTTGTCAAACACTACGCCCCCTTCTGAGCGATTTTGACCCATATATTTGACCTTTGACCTTGAAGAACAACCTTGACCTTTCACCACTCAAAATGTGCAGCTCCATGAGATACACATGCATGCCAAATATGAAGTTGCTATCTTCAATATTGCAAAAGTTATAACAAAACTTTAATATTGGTTAAAGTTTTGGACAGACAGACGGACGGACGGACGGACGGACGGACGGACGGACGGACGGACGGACGGACGGACGGACGGACGGACGGACGGACGGACGGACGGACGGACGGACGGACGGACGGACGGACGGACGGACGGACGGACGGACGGACGGACGGACGGACGGACGGACGGACGGACGGACGGACGGACGGACGGACGGACGGACGGACGGACGGACGGACGGACGGACGGACGGACGGACGGACGGACGGACGGACGGACGGACGGACGGACGGACGGACGGACGGACGGACGGACGGACGGACGGACGGACGGACGGACGGACGGACGGACGGACGGACGGACGGACGGACGGACGGACGGACGGACGGACGGACGGACGGACGGACGGACGGACGGACGGACGGACGGACGGACGGACGGACGGACGGACGGACGGACGGACGGACGGACGGACGGACGGACGGACGGACGGACGGACGGACGGACGGACGGACGGACGGACGGACGGACGGACGGACGGACGGACGGACGGACGGACGGACGGACGGACGGACGGACGGACGGACGGACGGACGGACGGACGGACGGACGGACGGACAGACAGACAGACAGACAGACAGACAGGCCAAAAACAATATACCCCCTTTTTTTAAATGAGTAATGTGAGAACGCTTATCAAAAGTTAAAATGCAGTATAGATACAGAAAGGAATAAATTGCATGGCAAATACAGTTGATGCAAATTACTCAATGATTATTGTATACCCTCAAGATTGGCATATTGTTTATTTAAAGATGCGCTGCACACAACCAGATGAAAGAAACGGTGTGTTAAATTGTAACAACCTTCCTTATTATAAAGGAAAGTAAGGTATCAGACTGAGCCTGACCTACATATCAGACTGAGCATGACCTACATATCAGACTGAGCCTGGCCTACATAGGCTGATAGGCTAGCCTACATATCAGACTGAGCCTGACCTACATTGGCTGATAGGCTAGCCTACATATCAGACTGAGCCTGACCTACATAGGCTGATAGGCTAGCCTACATATCAGACTGAGCCTGACCTACATAGGCTGATAGGCTAGCCTACATGTCAGTATCAGACTGAGCCTGACCTACATAGGCTGATAGGCTAGCCTAGTATCAGACTGAGCCTGACCTACATAGGCTGATTGGCTAGCCTACATGTCATCATTAGTAAAGTTATTTATAAAACACAGTGATTAAAAATGTTGACCTTACCGATTCTAAGACAATGCCATTATCCATGTTTAATATCAAAACAAATTGCTTTTCATGTGTATTTTGTATCTTATGATTACATCTTATGATTATATCTCATGTACCTTTAGAAAAATTGCATTTGTTTGTGTTATACTATTTTAAGTAACAGTCACCTTGAAGGACAGAAGGAAAAACCTAAAGTGCCTTCCTGTGAAACAAGTAGGGGACTAATGACAAATGAAAACATAAAGAGTAAAACTCTACATCCATATTTCAGAGAACACTCTACATCCATATTCCAGAGAACAAGTATTGCATACAATGTGCTCCACAGTCTAGCAAACAGTCTAGCAAACCAACAAATTATCCACCAAATCAAACAGAGAACAGCATGCTCGACTATTTACAGTTTATCAGTTAGCACATTTTTCTTTTTTTAAGAGGACTGAAGTAAGAAACATTTTCTTGTTTATTTAAACAGGTGCTATGAAATAGAATTAGTGAGCCAGCAACATGATCTCCATGTGATATCACTCATCAATAGTAAAATAGATGTACGAATTTAAGGTCTCTTTTAAGATTATTTTTTTCAGAATTAAGTAGTAAGGTGTTTAAGTATAGAAATAGTGTTATCAGAATTGCTGAATGGTTCAAAGTCAAATAAAATCAAAATGTTACATTGAAAGTGTCATATGAAAGTTGTTTTAGTTTAAGCTTTTGTAACAAATAGCTAACCCAATAAATTCTAAACTTAAAAAATATTATAGATCTAACAAAATATAAATCTGATTAAATGGAATTTAATAGGACCTTATGGGGTACCTAAATACATTCTTTTAATACATTGACTAGCTAACAATGTTTTGAAAGATGTTAAAAACCATAAATCTAAAGAAATCTGAGTAATAAAGGGCATAATTCTGTCAACAAAAAAATGAGTTCAGAGGTTGGTTGCTCTTAATGCTTAAGTTGATAACGATTTTATATTCTATAACTAATGTGTACCTAGTTTTGAAATCATTAGACTTTCCAACAAAACCACAATTTTTGAACAGTTGAACATGTTATAAACCCTCCCCCTGGTCAATATACTGCACCCACCTCCTCAAAGCTGCCTCACTGTAGCTGCCAGATCGGACACGCTCAGAAGAGTCCTGGTTCTGATTGGCTAAAACCATCCGGGCGTTATCCTCAAACTGCTGCAGCACATTCGCCTTTAAACCCTAGCAACAAATACATCAAATGAGCCACGTCATGCGAAAATGGGTCTTACCCCATATGCTGCCAGCATAGCTCCAGACCAGCCTGCGCATTTGCACAGTCTGGTCTGGAGCCACCATGTCCACTTATGCGACCATGAAACCTTGTGTGACTTAACAGCTGACAGGGTAGCTCCTTACCAGACTGCCTGGATGATCAGGCTGGTCTATAGCTATGCTGGCCACATAAGACCCATTTCTGCTGGACAAGGCTCAAATGTGAGTATTATTCCAAGTGCTAATACCTTCCCTAAGTAACCAGTAGACAGAAATCAGAAATTTAAAACGATGCCTGCAAGTTTTTTGTCCAAAAGTTTACAGTAAATCAATTAGATTATACAACCATTAGTTTTTATTTTATTTACCAATAAAAATATAAACCCATCATTGGCAAACTCAAGAACTGACAACTGTCTACTGGTCAAATACAAAACATTTCTCTTTATGGAAAATTACATATTTGTTCAGTATTCTATGTTTTATCAATAATGAAACTTTGAACAAGCAGAATCAGAATTTATCTGTTTTCTTATCAAATTACAAAACTAACAAGGGCTGTTTGTAAAACATGCATGCCCCCCATA
>VMBQ01008378.1:0-22289 GCA_007657795.1 Dreissena rostriformis
CTAGTGTATACGTGTATATACATTTTATTTCAGCTTTATAAACATTTAAGACACCCATGATAATCAGAGCAAATGTGGTCTGAAGAATAAACATTAATAATTGAACAAAACATAAGATATACATAAGTCGTATACTACAAACGTTATTGTATAACTTAAATTCTTAATGGTATGTTTGTTGGTCTGTACTATTGTTTATGAACGATCGAATGTGTTAGATACGTGTTGACTCAATCATAAAAAAAGCAATATAAAATGCAAAGCACATGACCATATTTAAATGTTATGCCATTTTTCTTTTAACTTGAAATACATTTCTATTACAGTGAATTACAATATTGAAGAATTCTTGTATACAGATGTGAAAGAAACTAACGCGGAACACTAAACTGTCTATGCATGAACCTTGATTTCTATTAAAACGTGATTATCAGTAACAAATATATGTCACTTTATGTCATAAATCTTACATTTTGTCTGTATTTTTCGAAACATTATTTAACCCCGTTGTGTTCAACGAAAATGCGTGTTTTAATTGTGTTCTTACATACACTAACGAAGACTCTTTACAAGACTACGTAATGACGGAGTTTTATTTTACCGGGACCCGCTAAAAATGTTTCGTGTTTAGCATAACATTTTCTAAATATTTCATATGTATAGGTATAAACGTTACATGTATGCGAATTTATTTTCACAAAGATAATCGTTCCTACGCCAATTTTGACAAGGCGGACATTTGTTCGAACGTTGTTTTAACTATCCTGACATTCGTTCCAACATTATTTTGACAGACAAATATGCGCTCCTACATAATTTTCACGCCCCGGTTTCTGCAAGATTTTGCAAATTACAGATCTCAGTGTAAGTTGATAAATTCGATTTTTTTTCACGTTATCATTCTCATGATTACGATAAAGTCTTACAACAGTATAAAGTATAATACCAAATTCGAGACAAAGATATAAAACACAAACTATTTAATAACGACACATTAAAATACCAGATACAATGAACAGTGTCATATTATTTTGATAAAATGTGATAATAATGACTGGGATAAAATTGTTCAGAAACGAATCTCCTGTCTGTCAGAAATAACGAAGGAACGAATGTCCGGGCTTCACAATTATGTAGGAACCATTATCCGCCTTGTCAAAATAACAAAGGCACGATTGTTCAGGTTGTCAAAAAACGCAGGAACGATTGTCCAACTGTGTGAAAAATAGGCTAGTACGAATGTCCAGCATTTACTGTATTATTATGATTACACTGGCTAATATTTATACAGTATTTAGTTTGAGTATTTGGCGTTACATTAGTCTTAGCAATGAATATGTAATACTTCTACCACGGGTATCATAAATGATGTTCAATGATCAGGCATCTACCACGGGTGGTAAATTTATGACTCCATGCTGTTATTAAGTATTTGTCTGCACAGTATCTGATCATAACGAGATATTGGATTTGTGCTGAATACAGGGGCTATACAACCACAGATGTATCAATAAACAAGATGGATCTTTATTCAAACAGCGCGATTAAAAAGCTATAAGAAAGAGTGTAAAATGTGTGCAAAAATGAAGAAAAACAAGTTCCTTAATCAGGAAAATTTATTTAATTTATTGAAATTAAAATGTGAAGTACGTGTTTATTAATTATCTGACAATGTTATTTTGTGTTTTCTAAATCGTTACATCGCCGAATGTTCAAAAGAGTGAAGGGTTAAAATAAAATGCGGCGTTGCATGGGACTATTGGAAATGGCTACACGTCCAGCCTCGTTCTGGAGTTCTGTCAGTCACGTCACTTTGCATTTTTATCTATTTTGGCCTATGTGAAAAGGGTCTATTATCGGGCGTTATATACGACCGTTCGTTACTTAGGCTCGATTGGTCAGTGTCGGCTCGAGTTCTACTTACATGTACCCCGGGTACTCTTAAGTATACTTACATGTACCCCGGGTACGGTAAATATACTTAAACGTACCCGTCGATATTAGACTGTACCGGAGTTGTGTTCCCGCCCAACATCCGATGTCGTAAAATGCGATTCCGATTACCGTAAAACGATATTGATTATCTTAAAGGTTACACTACACTAAATCATTTTGTATCCCTCCGTAGTCCAAAAGTAGTGCTTCTTTGTAAAGAGTTCCCTTTATCTTCATGTTTTAAAGCGATTAAGCGGTAACACCTATGCTTTTTGTGATCTTTTCCCGCATTCTATGTGTGTCTGCAACATTTTGGTGCATTTCATTTGGGATTACGTTGAAAGATAAACGTTTGGGGTGCTTTTATTGAAGTAGGGGGCTTTTGTCGAAATTCAAATCCGAAACTCTGTTATCCGAGGGTGCTTGCCTTTGAGCGAATTTTACTTTCTTACAAGTTGCAAGACTATATATGTTTGAGTGTATTTTCTAAAAGCGGACGAATTTATCTTTAAACTGATACCGGTCTTGCAAAATTTGATATATAGAAAATATAAGAAAAATGCTTTGAAAGTTGGCGGTTTCATAATGGGACCCTATGGGAAATGGAATTAGTGTTTTCTAACCTTAAAAACACACATATACCGAGTCTTCGGGACCAATATTTATAGAAAATCACTATTTAGATGTGTTATTTTATTGATTGGATTACTATCATCGGGGAAACATATGATTAATATAATTATGGATGTGTTTTCTACGTTTTTTAAGGGAAGACATGATTTTTCGGGTATTTTTTTTTTTTTTAAGTACGGAAACCCGACTTTTGCGCCTCAGCGCTCACCCCATCGAGTTTGAAGAAACATGTTTACAGCCCAACGCTTAATGAATACAAATTTGTATTATATCCACAGTATAACACTACACAATGTAATGAACTGTATCTGAATGCTCTAGTGATTTGTATTGATATGCTCTGTATTTGAATGCGCCGGCATTCACATTTTGTTAAAGGATTGTAAAGACATGGTGTCAAATTTCGGCGACTAAGGTCGTTGTATTAAGATTCAGCTCTTTATTTGCCCAATAAATTCAGTAAGATTAGTTTACGCCTTTATGTTTTAGCTTTATTGAATCGAAAGCCTTAATGTTATTGAAAAACTTTAGAGTCCTCAACTTTGTTAGATTCGGCAGTACTTGTTTGTGTTTTTATATAGCAAATCCTGTGATGGAAAACTGGATCTCCTGATCGCTAAAGAGACACCATATTCACAACTAAACTGAAAACTTATTATAACACTAATTGAGGGACTTTGCAATAGAGTGTTAAGGATGGTGGGATGTGCCTATAAAGCAAGATCCAGCTGTACGGGAAAAACAAAACAAGCTGCTTCTTTCATTGGGTAAGATAATTTGAACTGGTAGTGATTGCAATAATCACAATAAAAAAGTCCTCCTTAAGTTAATTTGTAAACATTCGAGAAATGGCCGTGATATAAATTATCACAAGCACAAACCAATAACCTGGTTTTGGTTAAAGTGTAAGATGATAAGACATGTCTATGACAGTGATCAAAAGCCCATCACTTGAAAGGGATCAGATTTCCGTACTTTTCTGGAATGCCAGTGATAACATTATCGCAAACACATGCACCAGTACAAGCGTATAATTTTTGGACTTTGTAATCGGGACAGGACATGACATTAATGGTACTAGTTTATAGCCATTTGACTTCTATCAACTGAAATCCCTGCTTGAAAATTATATGTGCTATGTTTAAGTTGGCGACGACAATATCTTCATGATCGACTTGAAAAACAATAAATGTGCATTCATTGGAATGAGCAAAATATAAGATAATGTAACTAAATTGGTTCGGCTTTCATAATGCAGCCCCTTCCTATCGGCAACACATTGTACCTTTTGTGATCATTGATCCGCTAAATACTGCCGAACGCTATGCCTTTATTAACACTTCTCATATTCATATTCAATTTATTCAGTTGAGAATAACTTTTTCGATATTTACTTGGACGGGGATGTTGTATATGGCTCTATTGTCACACAGAACGTAAGAAACATGGCTCTCACAATCCACCCACAGTCCCTGTACTGTTTTTTTTTTGGGGGGGGGGATGCTAGACCTGTTGTCTTGTAATTTTGTTATTTTGCGTAATTCTCGTTTAAAAGGTACATTTCGTATCAGTTATAAAACTATTTAACGTTATGCCGGAAACTATTCACGTCCAAAATCTAAATTGTTCCAGGCAACCCATTTGTGAAGAAAGAAACAGTAAAAGCAAACGAATTGATCCTTGTGGGGTACCTTAAGAGGTGGATATAGTATCCTAGACGTCTTGAATTTATTTAACCTGGATCTACCGTCTCTCCAAAAAAGCCCTGATGTAGTGAAAGCAGTTCCCGGTGATGTCTTTATCAAATTTGTAAAAAAACATCAAAATGATATGTACATTTCAATGCAGCTTTCAAGTCACGAAATTTTGCTTGGACGGAATTACCTGTATTTTAGCAAATGTTACGCCATGGTGTAATCGAACGAGTTGGTAACGAGGGGATCTACCTTTTTTTAACCTGATATATTTTTATTGATACTATTAATCGTTTCTAAGAAATTCACAAGACCGCTTTTTTTGCGAAGATTAAAAAAAAATACTAATGGTTTCTAAAAAAAGGCCCAAGAGAGTTTTTAGACATATGGAACATTAATTTGCCAGCATGAGAAGTTACAGAGAGGGGTCGGTAAGACTAAAGATTATTTGTACCGTTTTCAGAATTGTACAATTGCCTCACACAGGATTTCTCTCCACTCAAGGGGGGGGGGGGCAACCCCGCGCAGTGCACCTGGTTGAAAAGATGTAGCCAAACAGCAAAACCATTGTAGGAGACTCGGTCTTCCTGCTCGATATTTCTTTCTATAATTCAGTCATTGATAATAAAAGATGTTATGGACTGTTGTTATCATAGACTTGGTCAAAAGGTACTCATGTGATAAAAACCTACTTTTGACACTTCGAATGGTTGAATCACTATGGACTGTTTTGTACAGTTTAATAAACTGAGCTTTGTTGATCAGGTTTTGGAGAATTGTGTCAATGTTATGTTTAAAAAATGGTACAGGAGAATAAGCATTCACTTTTAATCTTGGATTTACAGACTGAATGCCAATATTTCTCTTCTTTTTCCAAAATGACCATCTTATAAAATAATTCTAGAGAACTGTAGATTTAAAGATTTGCTGATGATGGATTGTTCTAAATGGTTTCTAAAATCCTTTTTTCCTATCCTGTACAACCTTCGAGTTGTTGTAATTCCACCACGTCATACTGATATGTGAATACACGTATTATTTTAGAAAACAAGTAAACATGTACTTTTCTTTACCATCGCTGTGAGTTTATCTGTGGGACGTGTTCAGAAAACTTAATTTGCTGGAATTGGTATGATATGAGGTTATCATCAAAGATGTATCTTTTCGCGAGGTTAACGTGTTTTAAAACGAAGCATTCAATTGTGCAGGAAATACCTGTACAATGTGGAGGCTGTATACAACACGCGCTAATTAAACACATACAATGAATTATATAATTCTGCAATTACACTATGTGTTTACTTCTATTAATTGTGCAGTAGTCCAATGTCTAAAATAGTAAAATCAACTTTCAACAGGGGAACCACTGCTTATTCCTGCGGATTTTATTTTTAATTGTCTCGATGTAAATAAACGTCACCCAAATTTTGATATTTTGTAAAAACGATATTTTAAGGATTCCAATACTGAGGCAAAACAAAAATATTAAGTTACGCATTTTATTCTGGACGTACAGCATTTTGTATACCAGTTACAGTGCATAGATTTAATGGCGGAGTACATGAACGCCCAAAGCATAGCCTCTGCATTCAAAGGTGTTCAACTGCACACTTGCATTACAGTGGTTTGTACTAAGTTGTTTTCGTTAACATATTAACGTCATTGAGGCGAAAGCAAGATTGGTGAAAATGATACTATAAAATGCACTGCACAGACTTGTAACCGTCTAAAAATACTCGTTAATACATTATAATTATTTATGTTTTATGTCTGTGTAAATGTTGCTTCCAACTGTTAAACGTTTTCTTTGGCGTATTCCATCTATCTAAATGTGTTGACTACAATATATATTGGACTACATTTGAACAGTTTATTTCAAAATCCCAGTACCTTATTTCTGTGACTTTATACAAGTTAACTTATTTATATTGCTAGTATGAAACAAGTTGCTCATACTTGTAACATATATTTAAAATACCGATACAAACACAATTCAGCCCGGGACCTTATGTGTATGTTTCACAAAATATTTTATAAATCCCTTATCAATAACTTAGGCAAATTTTAACCCCAGTATGTTACCCCGAAAATGAATTGACACACTTGTAGCTGTATGTAAGGGCAAAGCGGTACACATGAATACACGATGTTCAACTATTTATTAGTAGCCAAATAAACGTTAAATTTTATAAACACATTGATTAAGTTAATACAAAATAGTAAACATCACAATAAATCAACGTTTTTTTAACATAAAACATAATTTTACTGATCAAAACACTTTTCATCAATTATCATCTCTTCCTATTAACACGTATTTCTATAAAAAATGGCCTATAATACAAAGATTTTAATTACCATATTATTGCATTTACTTTATGTATATTTTAACTCCACCTTATCAACGTGAAAACCATGACATCGCTTTAAAAGAAATTAAATTGTTTACAAACCAGGAAGCAATCTTAAAGACGTTCGTGTTTTGTTAAATACAATAGTATGCTATCTAAAGTGAAAGCGAAAGTTGATATGGATTGTACGGGGATTTCCAATGACGCACCAATGGTTTGGTAATCCCCGCTTACTTATGTGTTTATATTGATTTGTGCAGGTTACCTCGGAAGATTCATAATTATAGTTTGATAATTGACATAAAAAGGAGTTTCCTCCCTTTTGAATACATCCTTGTTTATTAAATTAAATAAGGATGACTTAATATGTACAGTGCTAAATATAGGTTGGGTATATTGAATATGAACAGAAATATGTCTTCGGGGTAGTGTCTAACAGTACTGTGTTCAATGTTTATAAAGCTTTATAAATTAACCATGTATGAAATATTCGCGATGTTATGTATAATAAAGAATATATGTTGATACGTTTAAATACATTGTACACCTTGTCAATATCAGATATGTGTAGGAACCTTGTACAAAGAAGACAACTTAGAGCATTTAAAACAATGCCCTTCACTAAAATCTCATAGCAGTTTGTTAGAGACTATAACAAAATATAATTTAACGTTCTAAAAAGAATGTAACACGATGATGCTTAAGGCTTGCAGAGTCTCTTACTCTGGGTGTAAGCATCCGCAGAAAAATAGATAAGAGGGGCCCCGACAAAAGTACAATACAATAATAAATAATGAATATAAAAATAGCACACAGTAAAATGTAGTTTCTAGAAAAAGAATTATCTACGTAGAAATAGCTTACTGGTCACTCATGCTGTACATCGATGCATAACTAATTCATATTAGATGCCGGGAATAAAGCGTAAATTTGCAAACTTAGACGCATTTAATAAATGTGAATTACTAGGTCAACTCGCATAGAGACTACTTATCCCGAATTGGGGAGGACAAGCAACGTTCAACTCAAAATTATTTAAATAATGTTTATTTGTTATCTGTACTTGTACGGTTTAAACGATATAATTAAGCGTATACATGTTCAATTATATGTTTTGAATCCACCGCTATACTTGCCACACTTATATTGCACTTGTGTGTTTTATTTGCTAAACATATATTGCATGTATTTATCATATGATATACCTTTTCAATGTTATACAGACATTACGTATTTTTTTTATATTACAGATGTGTAATACAATATTTTAAAGCGTTTTCATTGGCTACAGAATCAATAACTAACCAATCGCATGGCTTTATTTTGGTGAAATGACGTCGTCAACATGAAATGACGTCACAATAGTAAACAACTTTTAGATCTATCAGCATTTGTTTGGTCAATTAAGATGTATTTTATTTAGTTTAAAAGCGTGTGATAAAAAAGATCTGACACTCGTTGTCATATCATACAATATGTTATTAAACTCGTCCAGGAAATTCGTTACTACGCTCGCAAAAGGCTCGCTTACTAACAAAATTCCTGAACTCGTTTAATAAAATATGGTATGATATGTCAACTCATGTCAGATCCTATATATAAGACAAATATATTATCAAACACATATCGAGATAATCACATTGTGCCCTGAACAATAAGATTCAAGGAAACAATCATCTAATATAACAAAGGGAGCAATATTGTTAACATTGAAACCAACGTGAAGTATAAATACTCGACCTTAGACCATAGCCTTTAGTTATGCATATATTAAGGCATACATTTGTATTAACATATGAACACATATATGTTTTGGTATTATGTTAATAACTATTGTAGAAGTGACCAAACTGCAGCCTTAAAAGTAGAGACTCTGATAAACCAATAATTTCTATAGTACACGAGTACGTATAGTGACCGTGAAGTTTAGGTTAAGTATTAAAATCCTAACTTTCACCATATCTTCTTTAAGAAATGATTTCCATTTAACGCTGTGTTTGTATTCAATGAATAGAAACAAATGATTTTAAAGAGTAGTTACGCATTGATGATTCGTGTGTCCACCATATATATAGTAACTGCACATCTACTCATGGAAATGATTTTAATATATTAGTATAATCAAAATACCCTTGCAACGATACCCCAAATGCGTGCATTTTTATTTGAGTTGAGGATAGAAGGGCCTGTAATATGTAGGATTGTTTTATCATTTCCAGATGTGTGCGATCTTATCAGACAGGCCTCTTTCTACTCAGTAGGAACCATCCCGAGCATTTCACCTGGTTGAAGAGATGAAGCCATATAGCCATAACTATGTCGGGCATGTGTTTCAGAACATTGTCGAGCATGTTTTTTTAATATGTTGCACGACACACGTATTCGACATTGCTTTTGACATTTCCAATTGTCTACAGATAGGATTGAATCACTAGTGACTGTTTCGTAGTGTTTTATAAGAAAACGAGCCTTTTTTCGCTAGGATTTAGTGCAATGTATCATTATGTTTAGAACGCGATACAGGATCGTGAGAATTTCCTTTTCATTCCGTGGATTTATTGCCGAAATCATTACTGGTATTATTGTTAAATTCAACTGTTTCACAGAATGCCTCCCAACAGTGTTTCATTTACAAAATACCTCCTTTAGAAATGTTTTCTTGAGACATTCCTTTTTCAATATTTGCTGGTAAGTGATTTTTCTCAAATTGTTTTAATGCGTTTTCGTACTCTGTACCGCCTTTGAGCAGTTGTCGTTCCAACATTGCTTACTTTTAGTTAAAATATAAGTGCTGTTTGATGAGACAACATTCTTTCCTCCACGATGGTAATGAATCTATAATTCCATATATTATATGTGTAAAGAAAACTTAAGTATCTTTGCTGAAACATCCCTCCTGGATTAAAAAATATATTCACTATATAAATGTATTCAAGTCTGCTGTTGAAATTAAATATCTTCCTTGTTGATATTTAGATTTATGAAAATAATTGGAAGGAAGTGGTCTGATGTCTAGTAATCATCAAATATATGTCACTCTGCTTTGTTACAAATAGTCTCACTATAGGAACTTAAGTAAATACAAGTTGTGTTACCTAAGTAGTCTACTCTAGTTGCGACATTATCATTTAATATAGTTTAGTCCTTTATATATATATTTATTCCACCAAATGTGTTCGATTATGGTCAGCTTATTTCAAGCCCCAGACTGGATGACGTTCATTGAAATCCCATATAATAAAAAAATGTCACAATGAATTTTCACTTATTTAAAGGTGTCGGGGTCGACTAAGTTGTTTTACGTTTCTTAACTGTTACAACGTAATATATCCCTTCGATTTACATTTGCCATGTAACTTGTAATTCAAAAAGTAAGTTGATTGTCTTGTTAGAAGTGATTTTATAAGAATGTGTATTGTATTTGATATTAAGTCGGTAGTTGCCGGATCGTGCGTTTCCGTTGGCTAGGTGGCGCTCGGTTCGCCAGTATATAAAGACTTGACAATTGGTAAATTAATCACGTCTCCTGCGGATGCGAGAGGGACGACATCTAAAGAAAACGCACGGTACTCTGCAGAACAGTTCTCTGGATCATTTTGGTAATAACGTTGACTTCAAACGGTGCTGCCCGCGATGTAGAGTTTCTGTTGCATGTGTAGAGGTTCTTCATGGGTTTGAGTCTTGGGAAGTCGTACAAGGGAGTGGCGGAAGCTCCACTTAGGGCCTAAGATATTGAATGTAGAAGCTTCGGGGAAATCAACGGTCCCCTGTTTGGCGTATTTAAAATATTCGTAGCGAAGTGATTATTTTAAGTTTCTAATCAAAAGGCAGGCAGCATTAGGAAAATTATTTCTTATGTTGTATTAAATGTGTAATCGGCCTTCGGAGGGCTTCGGAAGACCTATCGTGATTTTTGGTGGCGCATAAAGCGCTCGTTGGCGGCCTCAGGAAGTCAGCCTTAGGAAGTCGGCCTCGCGCTACAAAGTTAACATCCAAGGGAACCCGTGGAGTAAACATTAACAAGGATACAATTATATTTTGTATTACGTCATATCAGGTTGTGTTATTGTTGTTTAATTTGGGATATTATTTTTTTAATAAATTGACTTTGAATCAACTTGTTAAAGGGAGAAACTGCTAATTCCGTCTTTTTTTTGTAATTCTTGCGATCTAAATATACCATCAACTAAATTTTAGTAATTTACAAATGCGATATTATAAGGATTTCATGACTCATAAGAAACGAAGAATTGCGTTCATTTACATTATTAGTATTCAGTAATACGTTTTTAAAATACATGCATTTAAATGTGAAGTAACTCAATGCCCAAAACCTAGAGTCTTTATTCAAAGGGGCAAAATTGCCGATTTACATTAACGTGGTTGTTCGAAGTTGTTTCCCCTACATACGTATGAATTTAACAACTTTATCGTTGTCACTGGGGCGACATCATCATCAGCGGTAACTTCATCATCATTGGCGAATTCATGATCATGCTCATACTTGCGTCCATTTATCTGTAACGTTTACATTGTTTTTGAATCCTGCAAACTACCAGCCAGTTTAGTTAGAAATAATACAATAACATCTAGTTCACTTGTACAGTTAGGTTAAAAATCCCAGCTCTGTTTGTCACTTATTAATCGATTGCTTATTGACATTACAATAGTTATGAACACATTGTATTATAAAATTGGTATCATTCTGTGAAAAAGCTGCACAGTATACCGGTAAGAACACATTTCAGCCCGGGACCAAACATGTACTTTTCACAGGAACATATTTCATTTGAACGATACTTCATACTAATATACGTATGATACATACAAAGGACACTGTTCTATCAGTCACTGATATACCTCACCCGGTAGATGAGCTCTTTGCAAATGAATTGACAGAAGCTTTCATTACTGTCTTTTGAATAGAAACATAAATTAATACAAGTTTAGGTCGAACGGACGAAAGAACGACGTCATGTTTTCCCGTTTAAAACACGTTAGTATATCATAAGTATCTTAAAGGCCTATTAATGGATTGCTTGGTATCTCCATGTGTTTTTACACCCCGTGTATGTATCCGTCATCTTATTCGTAATTGCAATCCTTTCTTTTAGGTGACATGGCTAATTGCTATTTCATTGATGCTGTAATATGGTCAAGGTGCCAATACAAATGGAAAAGTCCATAAGATTTTAAGGTTGTTGACAAAATTAAGCTTTAATTACTCGTGCATTGCTTACAAACTGTATTAAGAAAAGATGAACATTGTATGCAATCTATATTTTTTCTCTACAATGGTGTTATGATATATATTAAAATATCAAATCGTTCAATGTTTTCTGAACTCTTTATTGACAAACATATAATTTCTAAATGAATATAAACGTTAGAGTTGTATTGCGTATTGTAGTGGATTCATATAACTTCTGACATTTGACATACATCCACAACACACATCAATCAGCAGATGCATATAACGTACAATAATCAGTAAACAAAACATCAAGTCAAATGCAAAGACTAGATCCTGCTCTATGGGACCATTGTACAAGTTGCTGTGTAAAATAAAAGCGATGTGAACTTTCATTAATATACATATACTTGTACATATACCTTTCATCCAAATATATTTTATATAATTTCATACGTGACACATAGTAAGCTTATTTATCCCAAAGTTTTTTTCATAATCATGCGTGAACCTTTTAAATTTACTATCATGTGAACATTGTTTACAAAAAAAAATATTTGATATCGTATATTTAACCACTTATAAGACGCAGGATACGGCGGACGTGCCAGTTAGCTGCATTGTTTGTAGGGCAACAACGCAACGATTCATTGTAGAAATGTAACGCATTATAGTAGTCGCCTTCCAATTCATAGCAGTGGCCCAGCAAGCTGATTGCAGACTCCATGTGATACAGATTGATCCCATTTCTTCTATCTAATAGATATGACTTCAAACCTATCATTGCATGTAGCTGTTTGTTACGTTCACCGAGTCCTCCATACGTGAGGTACTGTAGATAGTGGAGTAAAGGACGACCATCCACCTCAGCGCAGTCCAGCCATTGTTTCATAACGTAATTTCTTTGTTCCACCTCCTCTTGAGTGATATTTCGATTCATTTCAAACAACAATAGGTAAGGAGTGCAATACGATTCTTGCCTATAAAACGTAACGCAGCATGCGAATGGCGGTTCACATAATCCGTTGTCACAGTTACCTGATATGTAAGCAAACACATGGAGATCACGATCTCCTTCTATACATCTCCATCCGCACACTGCCTTCACCATGCTGTGATACCTCCTCTCCACGTCCTCTAACACCCTTACCGCCGCGTGAAGATGTCTACAACAGTACAATAATGAGGCCAACTTTAAGCGGCTAGAAGCTACATCTGTGTTTAAAGAATATCGGAAACGACTTATAATTCCTATGTCAACAATACGTCGTAGTCGCAAACGGTGAGTTGATTGCATTGAATTATGTAAAACATACAGGTGTTCAATTAATTCTAAAGCAACGTTATTTAATCTGACATTCGAGGAGATTTCAAGAAGATTGCATAATGCATTATTTAAACCTTCCTCGAATGTTGTATTATACTTGGACATGTAATCCATTAAATTTGACTTTAAATCTTTAAGACATTGTGACAAGCAATTGAACTTCAGCTCTAAGCTGATGCTGTTACGTAAGCATGCACTTCGATGTTGTCCAGCTTGTCCGATTCGCCGTATGCTACACGCCTGTAACCGACATCCAATATTATCTATACTTATATAAAATACATCTTGTAAGTTGTTCCTAATCATGGAGTCTATATACACTGAAAGACGTCTCTGTTGCACATTTGAGAGCTTTCCATCAAACAAGTTTACTCCTTCTATGATAAAATGCGGGAGCCTTCCCAATCGCAGCCATTTACTTAATACGTGTAAACAAAGCCTAAGAAGAAACATAAGGTTATGTTCGCACCACAGAGCAGCATGTGTTCTTGCTATGGTATGAAACATTATAGTTTTACAATGAAAACTTGTTATAGAATCCCCGACAATATTAGCAAATAAAGATTTCTTTATAATTTTCAATAGAATGCAACATTTTATCTGTGTCATGTTAAAGCTAAACATCAACATTCGTTCTATCAGATTTGGAGACAGTCGCCATTCTTCGCGTTTGTAATCACTGTCTGAATGTCCTGCAGGTACCAGGAAACATGGAGCTACTCGTGCAGCATCAAGAAGCTGGGCAGGCGGCCAGTGTTTACCATTACATCTCTCTATCCAGTGTTGTATTTCAGGAAGAGGTTTGCGTACGGGCAATGATCTAACAATGTCCCAGTTAGGTACCCAGCTCACAGAAGGTCCTTGTTTTGTCATTTCTCCCAAGTCTTTTAGACGATGCTCTATTTGTTGTTTCAATTGTTCAGCGCTGAACAGTACTTGTCCAGAATTTTTTCTTACACAAAAGTCTCCACACAGACTGGTCATCGGTTCCGGTGTGTCATGTCGAATTACTTGTAGCAAGTATTGTTGAGGTGGATTGGTGTCGTCGTGAAGTATCAGAAGGTTCATTATCCCAGCCTTCCAGTCTCCCCAGCATGTCATGATATTCGGATATCTGACACATATTAGTAAATCAATATCAGACTGGAGACCGGGAGTTGTGGTCCCTTCCGACTGGCTCCCAAAATGAAAACATTCATCATACTTTCCTTTTAGGTATATTGCTATCGTATCCATACGCTCCCTCCGCAAGTATGTTCGTCTCCGCTTCAGTACGGTATCTTTCCCGGCTCCACTGTCATCTAACGCTTCCGACATCCGGATCAAAATTTCTGTGAAGTGATCTGGAATCTGTATATGTACCAATTATTTCACTTCTGATCAATATGAGTAGTTTTGATATAGCATTATCATGTTTGTACGAATAAATTCTTTTCATATTATAATATTGCTGATACAGATGTTTAAATCATTTGCTAAAATTGAAATAAATATTCTTATATGTTTCTTGATTAATCTTTACTATTGCATGTTATCTGATAGTTTTATACCAAACACTCAGTGGTTGTTATATATGCAACCAAGTGTATTCCTAGCTTTTGAGATTTAATAGTTCAAGTCTTATAGTTAAACAATTAATTATAGTCGTGAAACATGTACACGAGCATTAATAAATACAAAAGCGCAGATCCTAATAAATTAGACATAATGCAAGTGCGATAGGATGAAGTTTGCTTTTACACTGTGATTTTCTTTTGTTAAAGAAAGATTAAAACGTGTATAATGCTTGTTTTTGAAAAAAAGCGCATGTGGTGGTATGTTAATTTGGTTGACTGTCGTGTTTGTCTGTCAGTCTGAAAGTCTCTCTGTAATTCATACCTTCTGTCTATAAATCCGTATGAATGTCTATAAGTCCGTCTGTCTGTTTGCTCTCTCGAACAATCGCACACCATCAGGAAACAGACAATCCGCCCGCCGGAACAAACGATGCCGACCCGTCCGACCGACAGCCTGCCCGCTTACCTTCCTTCCCCCTGATTGCCTATATATATGTCCATCGTGTATGTCTTGTCAGTCAGTATTGTCTTGTTTTTTTTTTTTTTAATTCCGTCCGTTAATCAGTCATTATGTCTGCATGTCTATTTGTATGGCTCTCTGTCGCTTGGCCCATCCGTATGAGACCGTTAGTTTGTATAAATAAACTTCAGTGTAAACTTTTTTTAAACGTTAGTAATATACCTGCATGTTTTTTATGCCGCTTGTTGTTCGAAATCGTTGATGTAGGGAACTCAACGCACGCTCTTCTGACACAGACAGAGACCTACTAATTAAAAACATGTACCCTGATTAACCAAAATAAATTACTAGAAACGATCATATACAAATCGAAATGCGGATGAAAATGTCAAAGCAATTGCAATCAAATTACAGTCAATTTTATTAGACTAACGCATTTTCATTTTAACACAATCTGATGAAGGCGTAATTTCTATAATACAATTATCCGTATATTCTATCTATGTTTAAGTGGCTTCGTAAAATTATTACATTTCGAAATGACATTATACGTTTTGATATATACATAGCAAATGTTTCAAACACATGGAATCAAAATCTATGATTTTGTGTTATTATTCCAAAACAATAAGTTGAAGACGAATGTTTAAACCTGTAGGTTGTGTATTTCCAGCGACTAAGTATGAACTTTATAAACTACGATTTTCGAAAATTTATAATGTTTTAACCAACATAATTTAAACTGAAACTAAATCGCTGATAGAATCCTCGATGTGAATGTGTGTTATTGATTGGCTGTCAAAAAAACATTGAACACCACTTGTAAGCCGACAATTACAAATATCGTTATTTAATCACAATTTTATCTAGTCACTATTTATAATAGACCAACATTGTACAACCGTTGATAATAACGCTCCTACAACTAGTGAAGTTCTTAATGTTCATAATGCAGCAGTGTGTGTTATCCCTTCATACGACATGTAATATTAACTAATTGAAGCGTCTGTGTAATGAAGTTTGTGTTAAATTGAATTTAACTTTTGAATTTATTATTAACGGAAATGTTCGAAGTTTATTTTGGCATTCGGCCTTTGTGCGCCTTGTTTTTGTCTGAGTTTTAACCCGGTGTTTAAATAATCCATTTAATTACTTCAAACAATATTAATAATATATCGTTTTTGGCTATGTATCAATCATATGTAAGAAGCTTTCTCAATTAAAAACAAAAATAGCTCCACACTCCAGCTTAACGTCATATGTATAAGATGTATGACCATGGCACGGTGGTCGTCAACTTGCAAATCAGAATGATCATGCTCATACAACACCACAGACAAGCATTATGCCCAGTTTTCTCAGAACACGACACCTTTTGTAAGTTACCTCACTGCCACTAATAATGAGCATTCCAGGATGTCTTTTCCACTCATTTAGTATAACTGAATAGTATAAGTATATTGTCTGTCATTTGTGCGAATCTTCTCTCTGTAATTATTTCAATTTGACAATAGCACTTGTTATGTAATCATTTTGATCTTCTCTGAACTTTTTTTCTTCAATCTTCTGGTGATATATTTTGTATGCACCAGTTTACAAGTAACTAATTATGTGTTCTCTTTTATAAAGTGTATAGTTATTACTTTGTATACTTCAATTAATCAATATCGGCATCTGTTTTGTTCGGAATACAAGAATACACTGATTTANAATATTAAATAATTTGTTTTTCACTTTTGGTGTCTTTTTTAAGATAAGCATGATAACATGTTTATATTAGGCTTTGCTTTACACATAGATCAAATGTTTTGCTAATAACCCTAAAAAAAAATATGTTCAAACTTAATTTGATGAAAATAGCTGGGATTATTTACAAAAATGGCACTTATAAGTAACTGTTTGTCGAAATGTAGTCTCCTTTTTCAAAGTAAACCATAAACGAGATGGGAACTTTAAGGTTACTTTAGGGGAAAACCATATACCTTTTGAACATGGCAATTTCAGCCTCTAAAGTAACTTAAATGGCCAAAATACTTAGTGGCAATCAATATGTGGGAAACATTTCAACCATGACAGATCATGCATTTCATAGTAATAGAGATTTTCATTTTTATAGATTATATAAATGAGATTTATTTCACTTAAATTTACTCATTGTGAGTGGTTTTCTTTAATTTAAAAGGACACATTTTATTTGTATATTAATGATTTGTTATTATTAAACCAATGTATATACATACATGTAGTGTATGTTCAATTTTGTTGTTATTGTTTTCTTGGTTGTTTTGTAGTTATTGTTTTCTTCGTTGCCGTTAGTTTCAGATGTTTGTGATTACAAACTGCCACATGTATGTGTGCCATATAGATTTTGACATGAATATTTGAACAACATGACCAAAGACCCGCATAATGCCATATGCGACCAGCCTAGCTCCAGACCAGCCTGCATTTGCGCAGTCTGATGAGGAGCTACATGTACCCAGTCTTCTATAAAGTGACACAAGTTTTCGTGGCAATTGGGCAGGTTGGTCTGGAGCTATCCTGACTGTATATGGCACAAGACCCATTTTTCCTTGCAAAAATGTTTTATTCAGGTCATATTAATATATACATGACAATTCATGTTCCTACCAAAGACTGTCTATGGAGCACTCACATGATATTTCTGTTACTTTGTGATGAGTTTGATTGAATTATTCATGTTAGCAGTATAATTGTGTAACAAGTCTTTATTTTGTCATTGATCAAAATGTACATCTACAGACAAAGAAACTTTCTTACAGTGTTTGGAAATGTATTAATGCTGTTTTTTTAATTGAAGCTTGATCATATTGTATCGAACTGAATATTATTTATATTGCACTAAATTCTCTCTACTTTACATGTTTAAATGATAAGTATAACCATATTTATTTCTAGGTTTCATTTAATAAATGTTTCCCTTTTATAAGAGGATGTTTTTGTTAGACACAGAGGATGTTATTGTTTGGGGCAGAGGGTAATATTGTTTGTCACAGAGGAAATTATATTATTGTTTGGTGCAGCGGATGTTATTATTTTTGCACAGTGGTTCAGTTCAGAGGATGTTATTGTACTGCGCAGAGGGTGTTATTGTTTGGTTCATTATTCTTAATTTGTCAACTATTATATTTGATGTTACTTGCATTTTTCTCTTTATTTGTACGCCAGTACATGCAAGCTCTTAATATAAAATTGTTTCTTTCCTCTGACAACCACACTGCAAATAAAAAAGGATGTGTCAAAATATCGAATAGGGAAACAAAAAATTAAATTCTTCATCAGTTTTCTTTTTTTGGCATTTTTATGAAAATTTAAGTGTATGAAAATATAATTTTTAATAGTTTTCTTTTTCACTTTTTGTTTAACTTGCACCAAATTATTACTGCTGCTTCAAAGTACTGATGAACACCAATATTTGACACAGCAGGAATCTTGAGTTACACTTTCTAGAGATTCAGAAATGACTTTGAACTCTCCAATGTTTGACTTGCAGGAGATTGATGTTAGTGTTCAGCTGGAACCGAATTTTGAAGGCCTTTGCAAACAGTTTGGATCCATATGAGGCGCCACAGAACGTGGCGTCTCATCAGGATCCAAACTGTTTGCTATTCTGATAGTATTCTTTGAAAAAAATCAAAGAAAATGCTAATTTTAGAAATTCAGCAGACGACATTTTAGAAGACGACAAATTTCCCAGCATGCAAAGGGCAATGTTCAGCTGTGCATGGTTAAGACAGCTTTTAGACATTGGAAAAATGTGTGAACAAAACAACACATAAGTTGTTACCATAACATTATTACAATACTGTGGAATATTGTTCTTTATATTTAAATCTGTTTTACTGACAAAATGTATGGAGATATTTTACTAGTGTTGTTAACTTTATTACAGCATCTTTCTGTTTGTTGTATGTGCAATATTATTATACAAATAAAACACTATAATTATATTTGATTTTGAGTTTGTAATCCTAATCTCCTAGACTGTGTTTACTTATGATAAAACAATAGTGCTCAAACTTAGGGGTTACTTTTGTAGCAGTTCCATCCAATATTCAATACCGCGAATGAAAATGTTAGAGGTTATAATACTTAGGCCATAATGGGATGATCAACCATATTACCCGAGGGTCTTTGGGGATATGGCCCTTGATTTATCTTGCCCTTTTAGCAGTTCCCACTCCCAGTGTCCAACAGTTTTCATCAGGTCTTCATTGATTTATATATTTTTAGCTCACCTCGGCACAACATGCTCATGGTTAGCTTTTGTGATCACCTTTTTTCCGTTGTCTGTCATCAACATTTACCTTGTGAACATTTAGAGGCCACATTTATTCACAATTTTCATGAAACTTGGTCACAAAGTTATTTGTCCAAATGATATCTCAGTCGTGTTTAAAACTGGGTCAGATGGAGAAAAAACTAATGATATCTCAGCCAAGTTTGACATTCGTTGTTGTTCAATGAAAAACGCAGTTGCAAGGGGTTGGGACAGTTGTCATTATATTTTATTTTATTGAAACCTTGTGAACACTCTAGAAGTGACATTTTATGTCAAAATTTCAGAACATTTATATGCTATCATGATATCAATGCTTTATCCAAAAATCGTTCTGGTCCATGAAAAAACATGGCCGCCGCGTTGGGGGGGGGGGGTTCCTTATATGGCTATATAAAGTGAAGATTTGTGAACACTCTTGAAGTCACATTTTTTTACTCAATCTTCTTGAAACTGGCTAAGATTTGTACTTATGATATCTCAGCTGAGTTAAAAAATGGTTTTGGTCCATTGAGAAACATGGCCACCAGTGGGATGGGCAGTTTTCCTTATATGGCTTACAGGGAAACTTTGAGAATATTCAGTAAGTCACACTTTTTTTCCAAACTTCATGAAAATTGCTTAGATTGTTTATGCTAATGAAATTGCACCGCCAGCAAAGTTTCAAAATGGTTCTGGTCTGTTGAATAATATGGCCAACAGGGGTCGGAGCAGTTTTCCTTATATGGCTAAAGTGAAACCTTGCATACACCTTAAGTCAATTTTTACTGCAATCAAAATGAAAGATAACCAGTAACTGGTTGGTTAGCAGGTACAGTAATGGAATGATACACATGTACTGTACAGTGCATTGGGTTTTCTAAAACAACAATACTTTTTTGAGAGTATAAATTCAATATGAAGTTCAAATAATTACTCTGAATCATCATTGGGACAGACAAACACATCTTTTTTTATTTTACAAAAACTTGAAAATAAAATGTCATGAATTTGAGACTCGCTCTGTGAAAAGGGGGTTTAATGCATGTGCGTAAAGTGTCATCTCAGATTGTTTGCACAGGCTTTTCAGGCACACCGCTTTTATGATATTTTGTGTTTCAATGAATTTTCCTCTTAGGGAAAATCCAGTTTAGGTGGAAAGTTTCATCCCTTGTTAGATTAAGTCGACACACGAGTAGTAGTTACTGAATCAGACTATGAATAACCAGTGCAGCATGTTTATCAATGGAAACCATGGTGACAGTTATAGCTGCTTTACAACTTGACTTGTATAGGTATTTGAATTGATTGGTAGCATACAGTACATGTATGTCTCCAAGGTTGCATTTTAACCATAGTTAACAAAAGTAAATATTTAGTTAATATCAGTTTCTATTTTGCTTGGCTTGTGTGTTCATACGCTTTGTTCCAGGAAACCATATCAATTCTCAGAAATACATGCAAAGCAAAACATTTTTGTATTGGTAATATTTATTACAGTAACACAAACAATAAATTATACTTATTTTGTTAAAAAAATACATAATAAACTCAATGTACCATAATTAAAGAATACACAGCTGTATAAATTTGGCAGTGTTTGATGTGTATTCACATATTGAGTATGTAAATTAAAATACAATTTAATATTAATAAAGTACATGTATAGAGGATGAAAAACAATTGAGTCGCGCTCTGTGTAAAGGGGGTTTAATGCTGGTGCGTAAAGTGTCATCCCAGATCAGCCTGTGCAGTCCGCACAGGCTAATCAGGGACGACACTCTCCGCTTAAACTGGATTTTGGTAAAGATGCTTTCTTTAAACCAAAAAATATCATTAGAGGGGAAAGTGTCGTCCCTGATTAGCCTGTGCAGACTGCACAGGCTAATCTGGGACGACACTTTACGCACATGCATTAAACCCCCTTTTCACAGAGCGCTTCTCAAGGCTACTCTATATAACAATACCTTGTATTTGAATTTTTGGCCTAACGGTAATTATTATCATATAATATGTCTGTAAAAATCTACAAAACTTGTCAATTACATTTATACAAATCAAAATCAAATGTAATTAAAAACTAAAACAAAAAAACATTGTGTTTAATTTCAATTTTCACATTCCAATTTGCATTTTATTTCAAGACAAACAGCAACCTGCAATACTTGGATGTCAATATTGCAATACAGGCATTTCAATTACACATCTCTATAGATGTATTTCTAGGTTTCATAGGCCACAATCTGTATTAAAACAAAATACAGCAAAACTTATATAACTTATCAGGTTAACTGCACTACACATATGAATAAAACATTGTTCAGTCATAAAAACATCAAAAAAATAAATGCACCACAACCAACACAGCCATTTCTGTGTATAAGAAGCAAAAACAAGATATAAATAGAGATATTGATAATCAGTAAACAAGGAATGTTGTGACCACACCTCTGATTTCTCTGCTATAACCCTACAAAGCCACAACAATAGCAGACATAACAATATTTGCATACATATAAATATCTGGAAAATTAACAATTCATTCCAACTGTTGATGCGTCTCTTAAAAGTAAAACGGGCAGTCAAAAGAATATCTATATCCTTGCAGTCCCAAGCACAAATATGACCCGTGTTCTGAGAAAACTGGGCATAATGCATGTGCATACAGTGTCGTCCCAGATCCGGGATGACGCTTTTCCTGGATTTTCGATAAGAAGAGACATCATTTAAACGAAAAATTCCATAAAAGCGGAAATTGTTGTCCCTGATTAGCCTGTGCAGAATGCACATGCTAATCTGGGATGACAATTTACGCACAAGCATTATGCCCAGTTTTATCAGAACACGACACACACATATATAT
>VMBQ01008378.1:22332-38205 GCA_007657795.1 Dreissena rostriformis
ATATATATATATATATCCTTTACATTTAAAGCACATCAAAGGATATATAACCATGCAGCCCAAAGGACATCTATAATTTACAATCCTTTTGACCTTTGAGTTTGACCTTGAGGTCAAGACTGCCTCATGCCTTTTGCGCCTTGCCTCAATGTGATACACGTTTAAGGAAAGTTTAAGGAAAGTCCGTTAAAGTATACAGGAGATATAGAATTTAGACATGCAAATACAAGCTCAAACTTTCAACCAGCAAATGTGACCTTGACTTCAGGTTGACTTGACTTACTTATGCCTGTGCATCCCCTCAATGACCTTAACATTTTAGCCAAGTTTAATACAAAACTATTCAAAAGGCAAAATAGATATAAAGTGGAAATGAAATGGAAGCTTGAATATTTGACCTTGACCCAATGAGGCATAGTTGTCCCTTCTGAGCATCATCTCAATAATCTAAACATTCGGGCCGTTTCATGAAAATCATTCATATTGTACTGATGATACTATTAGTTACAGAAACAACAATTTAACATATAGGTTAGACAAAACAGTATTATGTTATTTCCACAATTAGTGCAGCTGACTTGTCACTTTGCTAATATTTGGCAGACACAAATAAATTAGAGTAAGACATAATATTAAATGTACAATTTATTTTTTTATAATAATGGCTCGGATAATTCTGGCCAAGAATTAACTAGACAAGACCGGCCTCCTTGACTGACTATAAGAAACCATGTTATTGGATTGTAAATATAAACTAGAAATGTATAACAGACCTGATGCCCAAACAACACTAGTTTGGACACAGACAATTCCATTTTGTATTCTACAGTAGACAAACAAAATGACAATAATTCAGCCAAAACTTAATATTGGGTGGATCTCACATTTGAATGACCTTAATGTGTAGATGATCATACAGAAAGTAATCATGACTGGGCATTGACAGCCATATTTGCATCTGATGGATAAATGACGCTATGAATAAAATAGTGGAAACATAATATATAAATGTGTCTAATATAACAAGCAAATTTGCTCCAATTTTCAACGTACCATATAAGTAAGGTGAAGACTTTGCTATGTGGCTAAAAACAACCTGCCAACATACGTACAGACCCCATCAATATCTCTCTCCATAATAACAGAAACATAACGAGTGACAACCACTTATGTACGCACTGTATCACAATGCTATAACTAAAGGGAACAATTCAGCTACAAAAACTAACAGCACATTATTACAACAATCCAATACTGGCAGAAAACTAACCGGTTGTCTGGCTGCATATTCTTATAGCAATGTAAAATCAGACACATTCATGCAGACTGCTCAGAGGCTTACATGTCCGCTATTGAGATGACAACACCTAGCCTGAGTTTATAGCATACAGGTTAGATCCTGACCAGACTGCGCTTATGCGCAGGCTGATCTGGAGCTATGCTGGCCACATTCGGCACAAGACCAATTTTTACATGACGCTGCACATATCATTTACCATCCCTTTTTTTCAAAAGTGTATCAAGGTGTATAATGAGCAATTCTCACCACAATCAATGAAAGGAAGAACACTTGAACTATGTGAGTCAAGACTATTCAAAGGGAAGATCATAAATAATCTTGTCAAGACTTCAGGTCCTACCGTTTTTTCAGATGAATGTATTACATATAAAATTTCAATACAGGTGTGTCATTATGTTATCTAAAAATGTGTTTCATTATAAAAATTAATATGTTTAAAGTAAGGCAAATTGTATCGTTTTCCTTATATCATTAACAAAGTTTTTAAAAATAAGCAATTTGTAACAGAACAAAACAAAACTACACATGTTCATCAAGTCTAAGATTTTCATAACCTGAACAGAAGGGATTGACAACAACAATTTGACCCCCGTAATGCGAAACTGGGTCTTATGCCATATGCTGCCAGCGTACATGTATAAAATATTGCGTGACTTTATATGAGACAACATAGCTGCTGACCAGACTGCGTGATTGCGCAGGCTGGTCTGGAGCTATGCTAGCATAATATGGCATTAGACCCATTTTTGCACGACGCAGTTCATTTGGCAATAGTACATAGTGACGCAAAGCTAGCAGCAACATTCTTTACACAAAAACTATTTTTAATGCATACACAATTTATGTTTCATGTTCAATTGGCAGTAAACATATGTGATAAATCAATTCAAAATAAAAGCTGATCCCCATGAGCACTAGGTGCTCAGGGGAGCTAATAAAAATCTCCAAATGTTTTACAAAATTGCACATATATACATGCATATAAGACACTTATTTAGTATAAAATTTTCTAGTACATGAATCTACAAGAGTGTAAAGCACACGTCATGATTGAATATATGTTTTAAAAATAATACAATTTTGATTATAACAAATGCTTCAGTTTCATACATTAAATGTCAATGGATGTTTCATGAATATCTTCCCGATTAATCAAATAAATCATTGCAAAGAGACTTATGCCCTCAATCATACATATTTAGAAAATGGCGTAAGATTCATTAATAAAAACAAAGATCCTACATAATGCCATTGTAATCCATACTATAGAGAATGTAAAATGTTGTGTTAAACACAACTAAAATAACAAAAATTATGAAATTATAAAGTGAAGCATACATTATATGTATATGCTTCAAATCTTTATACAGGAATGGTAAGTTTGTAACGATTCGGATAAAAAAGTGCATTTAGCTGCACAATTTCACAGAATTCTTCAAAACTCCACCCATAATATATTGCAGAATAACACACACTTAATTTTGTTACTTGTCTATGGAAAACCAGCCGCCTGTCATGTTACAATAAATATTTACCAGTTAGCTAAAAAAGTAATAAAAAACAATATGAATGTTTTAAACAGGTACATTCATAATGTATGTTTGATCTTGTTAAATTTTCAAAACTAGTAAAAATGGGATGAGAAAAAAACTATCATAAAAGTTAAGACAAAAAATAATAAAAGGAAAATCTCGTAAAAATAAAAAAAGTTTATAAAATTTTAAAAACTTGTTGCATTTAAGTCAAAAAGTCTTCACTATATGTGTACAAAACAAGCCCAAATCCCAATTATTCTTTGCAGATTTCAAAAGACATCTAAACATCACTGGAAAGTGCTTGATCAGATTCTAAACAGAGACACGCAAACATGTGAATACAATTTTAAATGTCATTTTGTAAATCTATAAAAGTATTATTAAAGACCAGTTGTAAATTTCACCGGTTGCAATTTTGCATGTGCTAAATATTGTTGTGTTTAACTATTCAATAGGAAAATACATAATGTTCCTGTATACTGACAAATATTCCCAATATATTCACACAACTAACATTCAAGATTCTTTTCTCATTTTACTCTATGTTTTCCAAATGTCAGTAATGTTAGGCACTTTTCGTCTTCTTCGTAAACAAAATCACAGAATACACTGCAACAATCACCGTATTGACCATCAAAATGAATCCAACCAGGCCGATACTGGTGCTGGCAGACTCAAACTCCCAGTTCACGACTAATTCACGTCTCTTTTCCTTCATGTCATAGAGGATGGCCTGGATCTGGCTCATGGTCCCGAGAATTGTGCACATGTGGAACAGCTGGTGGCTGTGGCCGATGATGTCAAAACGTCCGGGAAACAGCCGCTCGGGAAAATGCGTTCCATACAGGAACCCTGCAAGGTACATCATCAAGATACTGACGGCATGGTAGTTGGTAGAGGTCAAGGTCATTTCGGTAGCTGTTCCCCACAGGAGGCGGTAAGTTATCGGGAATGTGGCGAATATGCACGGCCAACCTAGGGCGCCTATTCGCAGGATTTTTCTAGTTATACTATGAGGCATGAATCTGGTTTTGCACGAAACCAGGATACACAATAATGAATTTACGAAGGCAGCCGGTATAAACCAGTCTCCTGGGAATGCAAACCTGAGCTCATCAGGGAAACTGTACGCTCTATACGCGATCGCAACTGCGAAAGCCGAGGCAGAGATTGCGCTGTAGTCCAAAAAGAAGCAGATGTGCCGCGCATTGTCTGACATCGTATTGAAGGTGTGCGCAACTGAGCTAGCCAAGGGGTAAATGCAGCACATACAGAGGTAAGCTAGCAACGGCCAAGTGAAATTATCATGTCTGAAGTCCAAGGTGTCAGAAAGGTCGCGTATCACCCACATGAAGTACCAGGATGGCAGGAAATGGGTCCAGAAGTTGAGAGTCTCGTTGGTGGTGTCAAATAAACTCAAGATGCATTGAAATGGCGAACTCTTTGGACTCCTATAGCCCTTGTCAATGAACGACTCGTGGAAATGTTCCGGCATCTGTTCCTTGTGGTAGAGTGGGCCTCCAAGACCCGTCGCCCCTGCCACGAACATTTTGATAGATCTGTGTCCCCTGTCAGGGACTGTCAACTGAAATGAGAAAAATATACACAATTTAAAGTGTTGGTAATTATTTCATTCAGAGTTTGTAGCCCATGTCAATATTTACATTATCGAATGATGTTATATATCATCTAACAGATGTTATAATGTCTTCAGTTTTCGTATTACAATTGAGTGAATTATCATTTGAAAATATTATAACTGGTGTTTAATAGGCCATTTATTATCCCCACACTTTTTGAAAAAAGGGTGGGGATATTGTGGTGATCTCCGCCGTCCGTCTGTCCGTCCGTCCTGGCCAATATCTCCTCCTACACTATTAGCACTAGAACCTTGAAACTTACACACATGGTAGCTATGAGCATATGAGCGACCCTGCACTATTTGGAATTTTGATCTGACCCCTGGGTCAAAAGTTATAGGGGTTGGGGTGGGGCCGCGTCAGAAATTATCACTCATTTTTTTAGGTTATTTTACATTTACTTCTTTATTTCTACACCGATTCACTTCAAATTGATACAAGACCTCTCTTATGACAATACGGTCAATCTCAACCATGCATGGCCCCATTCCCAACCCTGGGGCGCCCCGCCCACATAGGCCACACCCACCAAAAATTTCCATTTACTANAATTATTGGTATTTACACAGCATGTGTAGCAGATTTTACTTAATTTTTACCTAAATTTAATTTTTCCCTAACAAAATCTAAAATTCACATGTTTTTTAAACAAAATACAACATCTTTGTTATAGATTTTTTTTAAATAAGCATTACTAACTTAAGTTTTATCAGAAATATGTCATAATTACCAAAATAAGGGGGTGGATGATTTTATAGGGTTGGATGAATAGATAGGAAAAAAGGCTCCCGACCTGTCGTTTTTCGTTTTGCATACGACAATACGGAACAAGAAAATCAACACATATTAGTACGTATTCCGATTTTCAAATATCGTAAAAAAAAAATAAAAAAATACAGAAAACCACAAACCCAAACAAAGACTCTCTTTAACCCATTTATGCCTAGCGTCTAGAAAAAAAAGGCATTGGCAAACAGCGAAGACCCAGATGAGACGCCGCATGATGCGGCGTCTCATCAGGGTCTGCGCTGTTTGCTTAAAGGAATTTCTGTAAGAAATATTCTAAATATAGAAATAAATATACTAGACATTCCTTATTTTGGAAATAAATTGCTCCAATTTAGAAGGATGGGAGAGTCCAATAGGCATAAATGGGTTAACTTATCTCTCTGGAAACTATTCGTGCACTTATCAAGCTTTTAAAACCTGACGCAAAGTATTACAAATAGAAACAGAACGCGGACAAAATCAGCAAGTAAAATAAACGTATTATGGTTACGTAAATATTGAATCGAAAATGATATGAACGTGAATATTAATTTATACAGTTTAGTTTATGAGTGCAAAATCAAGTAAACACCATACAAAAAATACATTTTTTAATTGTCCTTTCATGCATGTTATGAGAAATCGCAATGATCTTTACCCGGTATATACGGAGTCTATTTGCAAATCGATTTACGCTAGAGAACTTGTAAATTTATTTGTAAAAATTACGATGCAATATTTGGCAATATGATCACTGCACAAATTTCACATAATATGTACGGACAAGTAACGTTTTTTTTTTTTAATTTAAACAAGCGCATTTTGTAACCAATATCGACATTCATATGAGATTGTGTTAGTTTATGTATAGTCTCCTAGCTGACTTCGAACTTAAGGACAAACTTAAAATAAAAGATTTTCTAAAAATGTGCTTATTTAAAAAAAGATTTTGCTGGCTACATGTTTGAAATGAAACTCGTAACCTAAATAAACGCGTGAAGTCAATATTGAAATGAAGACTCGGCATTTACATGGGACTCGAACCTCCCTATTACAAGGGCAAGAAGACAGTCAACATAGAATGTCAATACTTTGAGTAATTTAATTTTTATCAAGCCGGAGTTAGTTGTCTCGTTTCCAAATAAAGAAGTGAAACATGATTTATAATGCACTATGTTTTATCTGCATGCGTGATGAACGCACACTTTTAAAGGTCGAATCAAAAAAGGTCTGCACAGAAACTAGTCAGATTGTTGTTTCAATATAATGTTATTATTGTACGTTTTAAAAACGTGAACATATGTGGGCCGTTTTGTGTTAAGATGCGCGTTTGTTTCGGTTTTAATTATCAATATGCATGTTTTTTGAATACATATGTCTTTCTAACATTGCAACACTCTACCTTTTTGCCGGTCGCTAAATTCAGTAAAGCATTGTTTTTAATCGCTGTAGTTTGTATAGATTGAATTAAGTAATTTTATCAACGTACGTTTGTACAATGATAACGTCATAATAGCGTTAGCAACTCTGTTCCCCGTTAGCGCATTGGTTCTCATATAGGCGACACAGATAAGGTCCTCATATGCTTCTAATGAGAAGATGTACAGTACCAAATTTGGTACCGTTTGAATAGATCACGGTACAAATAGTGCGAGGTCTATTAAGCCTTGAAATGTCAGTGCGAAAAGTATCATTTAAATAAATTTATGTTCATTATCTTCCCTTTACCAACTAGATAGTCGACATTACATTACATATACTCAAACCATGCCAGCAAATGCAGATTGAATTGTAGTTAATGTTTCCCAATAGTTCATGTGCCGATCGCTTCAGTACTGTATATGTTTTAATATCGTTAAACTAACTGAGTTTTCGTGTGCACTCGTGTTATGTGTTTATGTGTGTGTGTCTGTTAGTTAATGACGCCCCCATAACGCAAGAACGGTATTTTATAGTTTTAAGTTTTTGAAAAAGTACATTGAATAGTTTCATAAAGTTGTATTTCATTCTTAATCGTCAACACTTATATTTATTATACATCCACAGTAATCATACTTAGAATAGTGAAGATTAAAAGCAAAATATGTTATCCGATTGAGTACCCGCGATGCAATCCGCAAACGCCTTTATATGCGAGTTTAGTGGATTGTAACCCATAACGGCGGGAAAAGAATGGCGTGAAGAAAGTGAACTAATAATGAGAATAATAAGGAAATTCCTATCAATATCAGGACGACACTGTTTTCAAAATCAACAATTGCTGAGAAAACATGTTCTTCAACAACATGGCCGAAACGGTTTGTCTTTTTTTGCTATTACTGCGTTCTTCCTTTATCAATGCAACATAATTTCGGGGCAAAACATGTCACGTGTCCCTGCTAGTTGCAATAATTCAACTCCCAGCTATATTGACCCTCCGGGTCGCTGGGCGTTGCAATTGATTTCACGATTCTTAAAGGAAATTTTACCGCCTGGATTTCGGGCATTGATATTTTAACAACACTGTATCGTTATGATATCGTTATGGTAATGGCCCTCCGTCGGTCCTGATGGACATTAACAAAAAATAAAACATGTTCATTAATTGTGAGTATAATCAACAATACATGCCATAAATTTTCAGACCGATTCCGGGACATTGTGCTCAATTTTCCGGGACTTTTGCCGATTTTCCGGGACATGTATACATATAGCGATATATGTAGTCACATATGCATTTTTGGTACACATTTTTTCGCGATATCCAATTAGTTTAATTACTTATGTTACTTACCTGGAATAAACAAATTTAACATCCATAAGATCAATGCACAAAAATCATTATTTAAACAATAAGAATTAACAACATAAATTACGAAGCCCGAAAGCCTATCCGAAATACTCAAGATCTATTAAAGTCAAATTAAACATTACTACTTTCAATACTAGATACAAGCCACGTGTTTTTCGTGTTAGAAAAGAGCGCATGTATATATATGAGATAGTTCAGTGCTGATTTAATTTTCAGTCACTGTATACACTTAAAACGTGGACTGCGTGTAACACGGGTGTTGAATGATGCAGACGTTGACATGGGTGGTACGCGCGGTGTAAGCTATGATGTTAAACTGTTACAACTTAACATTGTAGGCGCTTAGCATTAATTTAATACATTTTATCAATAAACCAAGCCACAAAAATTTGGCACAACCATGGAAAAACTTGGATAAAGCTTTGAACCAGTGTGTGATAGGTTTAAATGTCCTTTGCTAGTTTATGCCAGAACTATAGATCAGTACTTTTAGACAAAAAAAATGTCACAAGCCTTATTGACATTTAACAGATAAAACTCAGCACAGTGCATTTAATCTATTAGAAAGACATTGTTTTATCAAAAATTGCAATCTTCATTTTGAGTACATTAAGGAAGAATATGTAACCTGCATTCTTTATTAGTCAAAAACTACTTAACTTCCATCTTTTTACAATAAATAAAGTTTCATTACTGCTCATTGATATAATTCAATCTTGGTCGGCTATTTTTGTTAACATCATTTTAGAAATATAACACAATCAAAAACATGTCCTGGATAAGTATGTTTGATAGATCTGGGTGAATAAGTACATGTATGTGGGTGTACAATACAGTTAAATCTAGCATAGACCTGCATTTTAGTTTTAAAATTAAATGAATGGATTTGAACCTCTCAAATTATCAGACTCATTTCCAGTCCTTTGAACATTGACAATGAAAATTCATCTGCATTTAAAAAAAGAAATTAAAATAAATATTTCTGCAAGTATATATTGAACACTGAAAAAAGCGTTGTTCAAAACTCTCATATATTCCTTCAGCCTCCCAGTCATGTTATCAAACTGATTTCCAGTCCGTTAAACATTGACAATAAAAATTCATCTGCATTTGAAAGTAGAAATTAAAATCTTTCTACATGTACATGTATATTACACTGAAACAGAAACAGAGCACCAACTTGTCACAAAATCCGCCAGTTTAAAAGTCTGTAATAATGATCTGTTATAAGGATGATCATGTACATGTATTGATATCTTACACGGGGATGTAGAAATATAATAAATTCAACTTTTACCATAGACTTTCTGAAGCAGTTTCTTCTCAAATCTAGCCTTATTTTACCTATCTAAACCAGTACAATTATTTATACTTGTGTCATTAATACTTACCCTTGATCAAGCACTTTATAATCAGCTGCTTGTTTTAAACAATACATTCATTCAACTCCTTGTATTTGCTTATTGTTTACCTGTTTTATTCTTGATTATTCTCCATTCCAACAGCACTATACATAATCCACGCCACCAAACAATTTATCACCACACCTATTCAGAGTTTTTATAATAAACATCACATTGTTATCCCATAATTATAGAGAGCTCGTTGCTCATCGCTTCAAGATGTTAAATTACTTGCTATTTCCTGCAGGTCTTCTTTACATTTGTTACAGCCAACAATTATATCCTGGTGTATAAAAGCCAAGCTTAAAACAATTTATGATTATTATCCCTGTTCCCAGAAGTATGTGAGTTGTCACCGTACAGGATGGGTGGGGTTTCCTTTGGGTACTCCAGCCTCCTCCTCACCATACAAGACCACACCAAAATTAAAAATCTTAAATTAACTAATTTAAATAGCTGGAAATTGCAGCTATAATTCAAAATTTGTCGCAGCTTTTATGAGTCTTGTTAGTTAATTAGGTAATGGATATGGTGGCGGCCTAGCGCTCAAGAGGTCACAGGTTCGATCCCCACAGGTGGAGCGTTCTTTAAATCTCCCCCAAAGACACCAAGTACTGGTTCTAGTCTCAGGAAAGAGACTCAAGAGCATTTCAAATAAGCTTAAGGCTTTCGATGCAATCGAGTTACAATAACTAGGTCTAAACTAATAAGGTAAGAGCCCTTTGACACACTCCGGGTCCACACAGAATGCAGCCTAAGGCTCAGAAGGACCTCATAAAAACTTCGAAATACACCTGACACTTTTGTATTATATCTGAACTTTGCCCAGCATTTTAATGCAACTATGAACATAACTAACAAGTGATGTGTTTGTCAAACACAATGCCCCCTTTTGTCAAACACTATGCCCCCTTTTGAGCGATTTTGACCCATACATTTTACCTTTGACCTTGAAGGATGGCCTTGACCTTGACCTTTCACCACTCAACATGTGCAGCACCATGAGATACACATGCATACAAAATATGAAGTTGCTACATGTATCTTCAATATTGCAAAAGTTATGACCAAGGTTAAAGTTTTGGGAAAGAATGACAGACAGACAGACCAAAAACAATATACCCCGTCTTGTCTTCTTCGAAGAAGGAGGCATAAAATGTAAAGTGTTCCTGCTGTACCGGGCATGACACAGTACATGTAATTGTGAATAATCCTTCAATGCTGCTTGTTATAATACATAGCAAGTTGCAACAATCATGTATACAAAAATATAATTTGAAAAATGGTCATATCTTCCTTTTCTTAATTAAAGAAGGTTAATAAAAATTGCATGTGCACAACTTTAGGTCATAAGGAACAATGCATGCAAGTTTGAACTCGGGCAAACATGTCTACAAACAAACAAGACATATGTCGCTGGGGAGGAGGGGTGGGGGTGATTAACAGAGTTGATCACAATAATAAAAATCAATAATAATAAGGTTATAAGTTCCCTTTTTCCACTCATTAATACTTCTTAGTGCTGTTATTTTTTTCTACTTATAACTTTTTTGTTGAAAAAATGAACACCTTATTTAAATAAAATCCTATCAACTGCTTACATTTAATGTCCTTCCCAAGAGAGAAGCAACATTAAGCTTTTTGGGAGAATAATCAATGATAAGGTAAACAGTAATGCTTTTTTTGAGAATAATCAATGATAAGTTAATACAGTTAAAGTATTTCTTTACTACAAAGCTTAAAATATATCATTAAATATAAGCTTCTAACAAAAGCACTGACACAACAGTAAGAAAGAAATAAGTGAATCTAAAGAAGAAAGAACTGCTTACAATCGGATCAACAGCAATTTTTGCATTAACCCAGAAAGATCTTGTTTACTAGCCCTCATAGTGATTATGTTCTTGTCAGCAATCATAAAAAAAAAGATAGCATACTCATCCAGAAGTACTCCTTTTCAATAAAACACTCCAGATAATAATGAAATCTGCATTCCACAGAATCTGGAGTGACAAATGATGGTATCGTCTTCAGATGTTGTTTTATGTAACCAAGAGACCTTAAAACACACTTGATTCCTCACTTATTAATCAACACAACCGCTAGTTATAAAACCGGTTTACTTGCTCTATTATTCTTTCATGCAACATTTAGCTTATGTTGCTGTTAAGACATGTTAATACAAATTAAACCCATGTGTATGCATCAGTAAACTAGAAAACATCATACATCAATTTACATGTACAAGGACAGGACATGATGGCAGATCAATGTCAAATGCAAGTTACATGTAAATGTATTTCTGATATTTCAATATATATTTACAATAAATCACTGGAAACAAATTTAAAAAAAAAATCTTTGTAAGGAGTAATTTTGCTTGTTTGAATATAAAGCATACATTGTTCTTGTTCTATTTGTTGAATTGATATCTCCCACCAAATAGAATATAAAGCATACATTGTTCTTGTTCTATTTGTTGAATTGATATCTCCCACCAAATAAATTTTGTTCATCGATGGGTGCACTTTCCAAACACTTGCAACTCGAGACTCTGTACAAAACTTATTATAGAATCATTCATTGATACACTTGAATAAACGTTTAATAAAACCTATAAGAGCAGTTCTAAAATAAAGCTTTATGTATGCATTAAAAAATCCAAAATGAACATTAATGTCTGCTAAAATCCCTAATTTTCCGATACATCGCTGTGTATATAAGGTGTTAACAGCAACACTGGTACTTACTTGATTCTTGATAATAGGGGTCATTATGGGGTTATTAAGGGATTGCATTCAGCAATGGTTTGTTTTTGCCAAACATTGAATAGCAAGTTTAAAAGTAAACTTAAAGAACCCACATAGGGTTTTCATAATTATCAGGACAAATTGTCTCAGATCTGGACAGCAGGACAAACAACTCAAAAGCTGTACCGTCCTGCCAAAATTAGGACGTATGCCGTAATATCATGATTGTAAAGTTATAAATCAAAACAAATCAATTACACTTTATGCCAAGGACGTTTGTAATTGCTTACCAACACAGTAAAAAAAAAACAATACCTTAGTCAGTTAACAGTCTGTTTCTTTTGTACGATTCTTGATTAAAAAAACTGAATAAGCAAAGACGTTATTTAGACAAAAAATTGTTGGTAAAATTTAATGTAAGAGGTCTTAAATGTTAATAAAAATAATCAAGCATACCTTATTCAGTTGCCCGTCTATATTTCCATTTATCTGGTGACACATTCAGTCACGACATCATAAATGAAGCTGCAGCAGACATTATTTGCCATGGCAACCTTTAACATTCTAGAATATTCTGTGGACACAGACCGTCAATCAGATACATTTGTGTAGTGTTCATGCCTTACTGCCAGAAACATGCCACATTATTGCAGTGCTATACTGGGTGTGTCTAGTACAGCTCTGAGCACCAAAATAAACATTAATAATGATTTTAATTGATTTACTTATGATTTCAAAAGATGTGGGGTTTTTTTCCCATTGGTTAACACAATAATTAAGAGAATGCCATTATGTTTTTTATGCTAAATTACAATCTAAATACAGGGTGTGCCTTTTTGCTTAATTTAAGAAATAATAAGCGTTTTTTCTTTATATAAAAAAAATTACCGACTGTTTTATCTCAGATCTTTTTCATCATTTATTTAGAGGTTTTAAACCTGTAAGGCCATTCCAAATTGGTCTGTTGGTCTACAGATTTTTTATTTTTTTAAGTTGAAGAGGCGAGCAAAAAAAAATTTTTTTTTTTTAAATAGGAAAATTCTCGAGCGAGCGAAGAGCAAAGAATAACAAAAAATCACATTTCGATAGAAAAATATTGCATTAGAAAGAGATACAGGTTTAAACAGCTATATTTTTCATTCAAATCAATTCTTATACAAAGAAAAGAATCTATGTACAAACAAGCAATAATATATCTATGAGTTACATACTTGTCAAATAAAAATGCACTAAAAATAGGTTTCAGCACTTAAACGTTAAAATGTAGAACACAAGTCTAAAGCTAGTTTCACCTTTGTATCCTTCCCAAAATAAAATGCGCTTTTTACCAAAATATGCTTAAAAAAGTGTATTTTTTCTGCATTTTTTATGAAAAGTGTATTCATTCTGCACTTTTTTCATAAGTAATTGCGCTAAAGTGCATTTTTTCTGCATTTTCATTTTCTTCAAGCGTATTTTTCTGTACTTTTTCATCTAAGAAGTGCATTTTTTTTGAAAAAATAGGTGTGGCAAATCCGACGACCAACAAATCAATTTGAAGTGGCCTTAAAAATTTGTGTAATATTGCCTTTAATATTTCGTACATTTTTGTCACCCTCTCAATCTCCTAGTATGTGAGTAAAGCAACGAAAATTTGGTCAAAATCAAAACGAGATACTCCTAGTTTTTTCACCATTTTAAATCCACACCTTCAAAAAGACGTAGCCAAATTGAAACAAGAGAACCAAACTGTCACAAGATACGCCCGTTTAAAAAAATAAAAAAATGAAATGCACTAAGTGACCCTGTGACCTAGTTTTTGACCTGGCATGACCCATATTGGAACTTGACCTAGATATTGTCTAGATACAACTTCTGACCAAGTTTGGTGATGATCAGATGAAATCTATTTGAATTAGAGAGCGGACACTGCTGTGGACGCCGCCGCCCGCCCGCCAAGGGTGAAACTATAATACGTCCCGTTTTGAAAAAACGGGCATATAAAAAGATCCAAAATCAATGAGCAAGAATCAAGATTCATAACCGGAGACTATAACACCAAACACCAGGCTGCGTGACAAATATGCCGAAGCGTATGAAGATCCTACCTCTCCAGGACAAAGCAAATGCCAACAGACTGATCTTCTTCCTTACCCCAGTCCGGCAATCTAAACGTAGAGTTACCCCTGAGACTTTCTCAGACTATAAAGCAGATAACATTGTTGAAAAAATACTCAATTAAAAAAATTACTCTAAACAAAGAGTTACCCCTGAGACTTTCTCAGACTATAAAGCAGATAACATTGTTGAAAAATACTCAATTAAAACTCTAAGTGTTTCATTCCAATCCAGGGCAAAACTACACTAGATACAAGAACTCTTTTTTTCCCTAAGACACTAATAGAGTGGAACAACCTGGAAGAAAGTGTTGTGGGCGCTGACACCGTTTACAGTTTCAGGTCAACTGTCCTACTGTGGGACTAACCACCCTCTCTACCGTTGCGCCGACGCCGAAAGGCCCTGCAAGGTATCTATCCAGATCCAGAATAAAGACCCTCAAATCTTGTGTGGAGTGAATACTGTTAGAGATCAGTTAGAATAATTACTGAGTTGTTAGATAGTCATGAAAATAGCTTTGCAACAAAGGGAATAGCCACACTTTTTAAGTGTATACTATTGTACTAACTAAATAGTATATAATACAAGAAAAAAATGCGGCTCTTCCCTACCACAGGTGTTGGGTGCGTGGCCAAGTCACTTTAGCAATCNTGCCTATTGCTGAAAGATTGTGGAACATGGGACGTGACCGTTTTCATTGAGAACACACATGTTTCCATGCAGTTTCCGAACTAATGCAACTGGATTCGTTAAAAGACATTAAACGCAACGTGATTAGTCAACTTACTGATCTCCTGTTCGGCTAATAACTTTAATATTCAATTAACTTCGACTTTTCTCGCTACATGTCGATGTTTCGTCTACACAGGCACACCATTTTAATTTTCTAACGCGTCATCTTGTTGGTTGTTCTAAATATATTAACTGGTTCCCTGCCCTGTAAATATACTGCGCAGAAAAGTCGAGTACAAGCAACGTTTACATAACTTGTAAAACATTTGCGTTCTAAGTAAACAAACAATCTATGTTTTTAAATGGTATTTCATTCGTTTGTCGTGACTGTGCGTATCTGCTTTTTAATTAACATTTACATAACTTGTCAAACATGTGCGTTTTAAGTAAACAAACGATGGATGTTTAAATGGTATTTCATTCGTTGGTCGTGTGCGTATCTGCTTTTGAATTAACTAGATTAAGTTGAGTGTAATATAAGGAAATGTCGCTTAATGACGAACAGCAAAATAAAGCCTTGTTGGCTAGTCAAGGGCATAATATGTTTATAGACGGACCTGCAGGTACCGGGAAAACATTTCTCCTGAGGAACATTTCTGAAAAACTTCGGAGTGACGGTAAACGTGTTGCGTTTACATGCACAACTGGGATTGCATGTTAATTGCAATAATTATGTTGACGCATGCACTATACATCGATGGTCGGGTGCTACAACTCTTTGGAAGTGGTAACAATTGTTGCTAATAACAATGATGCTCTGGAAAGAATCAAATACATATGTGCTTATTATCCCCCGCCAGAGGCGGAGGGATATTGTTTTGGCATTGTCCGTCCGGCTGTCCGTCCGGCACTTTTGT
>VMBQ01008379.1:13904-36335 GCA_007657795.1 Dreissena rostriformis
AAAGAGGAATTTTTACATGTTCGAATCGATTGTTGTTATGATTTGTTCGATTTTCCTTTTGACAATTCATTCAACTTTCGTTTTGGACAAGGCTTTACCCATCACAAGACAAGTTGAACTCAACGAATGTGACGTTTGCTGAGAGATAGTCCATATAAACGGACTCCCTGAGAGCCTATGATAATTTTTGCTATGACGGCTCTGGGAGTCCATATGCACCCCTTCATAAACATGGGTGCAGTTCAGCGCACGGAATCCGTGCGCTTCACTAAACAGACGTCGTTCGAGACAAATTGAGGAAAATAATGAATAAACTTCATAAACATGTTAAATTTACCTGAATGGCAACCTACGGATGTTATCCTTTGCATGCATCCTATAAAAACATGACGATGTTTCAACACACTTCTCTCGCCGACATTTTTATGTTTAAATTTGAAACAGTGTATTCTGTACCGAATACCACATCGTTGTCGACTTTAATAGGCTCCATCACATAACCTGATGCGCAAAATATTGGTGTAGGGCGACCTTACTGATATTGGGTCAGTTTTTTCCCTTTTCCAAGATGGTGGATACATCGTGCGAAGGATAAACAAAGTCAATTAAAAGCAATTATTTCTTGCTATAATGGTACCATTTGCATGAGTTTGTGGTTAAGACAGGTAAACGTTGAGAAGTTCTTGCAGTTTCAGTGTTCCTTAACCCTTGCATTGTTGATTAAATTTTGCACCCATGTTTATTAAGGGGTGCATATGGACTCCCAGAGCCGTCAAAGCAAAAATTATCATAGGCTCTGGGAGTCCAGGGGTTTCACTGGCCCAAAAAAAGTTGTCGCCACTTTTTTGTGGTGCGAACATGGTCAGTTATTCCGACCTTATTTATTATGACAAGCATCTAAGAAACCTTACAACATTAATGTCAATGACTACATGTATATTATTACTTTTAAAAGTATGTAAGTACATAAACAACAATAAGTAACTTCATAAGTCTTAATAAGTTTTATTTTTACATTAAAAACATTTGTTTGCACATGATAAACAATACAGCTGGGAAGCAACATAGTGATACATACCCTTTGTTCTTACATTCTTAGTTATGGACTCCCGTTTCAAAAGTTTACAACCAGATGTAAATGTATTTTTGAACTGACTTTTAACACAGTAGTCACAAAACATTGACTTTGTTTAGGCATCATATGAAATGAAAAGGAATTCTGACTTCCAGCTATCATTGAATTTTCGCTTTGCTACAGAATTATCATGTTTTGGCAATTTTGAAGGAGTTTCATGGTTTTGATTTGTTTCACTTTCTAAAGCACGCTTTCGAGGATTAAAGAAGTCATGAAAAGCCATGATTTCTTGTGAATATACAATCATAAATGTGTCTTTATATACGAAAGCCATCAATAAAACTGTGAACCATATGAACAATCTTTAACTAAATAAATGTGTAAATAACAATACTCTTACCACGGTATTGATTAAAGGAATAGCCGCCCTAATTATCGTTATAATCGTTGATCTTTGTGACAGTTTGTCCCAAGTGTTACATAATTGACTGTTCTTCATCATAAACATACATGCCAGACGTCCCGATCTCGGTGGGACAGTCCTGCTTTTGGGCTCTTTGTCCCGGCATCCAGATATGAGACGATTTGTCCCGACATTCGTAAAAAACCATGTAAAGTCTATAAGTTCCCAATAAAATTCGCTATTCAAGCTCTCTCTGGCTAAAACTAACCATCGCTAATGCCTTTATTGCCCCCAATTAACAACCCGCTTCTGCTACTCGAGTGCACCAGTGTTGTTTTTGACATCTTATCGGCGATTTATCAACAAATTATTGATTTTATCAGGCATTCACACCACGGTGTTTTTATGATAGGGGTCTCTCGAAAGATGTATCATACAGAAATAAACGCCAATGACACTATTATGCTGTGTATTATACCACCTAAGGTTATAAAACCTGTCAATACACCGATTTTGTACATCAAACAAATTGGATGCTGACCAATACGCATCGATGTTTCACATACAATAACTTTCGTTTTCGACTGATTTTCAGAAAATAATTTGTAACATATTGCATCAAACTAAATATAGATTTAATTGACGATTGGTTGAATAAGAAAAGTGCTGGATGCGCTCACATCGCGTCACACGATTTACAATCAAGGGGATATCCCTGTGCCGATTGGATGTCAAATCGAGGCATAAGGGGAAACCCCACAATTCAGTTTATGGATTGTGTTTACTTCCGGATAATGGCGAACGCTGTGTTCACGAATTTCTGAAACACATGTATCGTCAAAATGTGCAGAATATAAGAGTTTTTGTAAGTAATATACTGACTGCTGACTAAAGTAAAGGTGGAATGATTAATCGTTTTAGGTGTCCTGTTTTTTGGTCAAATTTCCTGACAATTTTTTATGGAATGTCCCGATTTGGACCTGAAAAATTCTGGCATGTATGATCATAAAGGAGCCGTTAATCTGATAATTACCCTCATAAAACTTGACAATAGCAGTAAAAACACCGTCTGTAACACTCTCACGCTTCAGTGATTTCAATTTATCGATGCACTTAAGGTAGCTTACATCGTAGTAAATCAATAGTTACAACTGACAGACGCTGGCCGCTTATGCTCGGTCACGTGCTTTCGGATAGCATAACATTTTCGGATAGAATTTTACCGATTTTTCGAAATTCGCTACTTTAAAAAAATTGGAGCCATTTTGCGACAGTGGCGAACGACAGCGAAACCCCTGGAGTCCGTTTATATGGACTAAACAACCACCATGACAATCAAAACATATTCATAACTTTACAACTTTAATGTAAAACTCACAAACGAATGTTGGGTTGCCAGTCTTTTTTGGTTCTAAAATGTATCATCATTGATTCAAATTGAGAGGTTTTTGACCTGATGTCGTGTTGAGTAAAGAATGTAAACAATGTGAATTGTGACAAAGCACATTCCTTGGTTCCTTCGTTCTCCAGCTGATGGATTGCGCCATTTTGAGTGGAAAGGACATACAAACAGATCAACTTAAAAATTACATCTGGCTTTAATACACGTATGAAACGTACACTAATGGGCTCGTACAATACAAAGGTTTTTAAAAATCAAATTAAATAACATTCTACGCACCATGTTTGCTGAGGAATTGTGGGTAACTGGTGGTTTTGAAATATATTTTCTTCGTAATACTTTCAAACAAGAGGTTACACTACGTCAATATAATATACATTTTCTAAGCGCAGCGGGTTGAATGGTTTCGAACAAATCAAATATCTGGAACCATCAAACCAAATGGTACTCAGTTGGTAGGGCGCTGAACACAAAGTCCGAGAATCGTGCTTTCGTGTCACGGAAGGCCTGAAAGGTCTGCCTAAGAATGTTGATGAAAAGCCCGATTATTTTATTATTAAAGCTTTCATAATGATGTTACATTGCACAAAGGGGTAAAGATTAAAAATCCGGCAATTAAAATGATTTGTTATGGTTTCGAATCGAATCTGGAGGTGATGTAGTGAAGAGACATATAGAAAACGCACGTGAAAATGCCAAATATACCTCGGTTCGAATCCAAAATGAACTGATTAGTCTTTGTAAAGAGACTGGGAGGGATGATATTGTTACTGCAGCTATCAATTAACCTGGATTCTCAATCTTAGAGGATGACACTGATGTGTCTCGAGAACGGAGCAACTGTCTATCGGACTGAGATGTTTCGATGATGACTCACCGTATTAATCTCGTTGTAAATGATCTCAATACAGTTTCTGACGTACGTAATACCATATGAACGGTGAAAACAATAATATAGAATTTCAGATAGAACCATAAGAGAAGACGGCTAGTTCCGAACACACAATTGTTAAGCGAACGAAGCAAGGTGGGCTGCAAAAATTAAAAGCATACGAATCTTCACAAACCATTTCATCGAAATACTTCGTCAGTTAGAATATTTAGCGCAAAACCAACATAATACGAAATGACGACAGGCCGCACATCAGCTATAGACGGTAACTGGAACGGCGACATTTATTATGATTCTCCACAAAATAGCCAAATAGTCGTCCTAAAGCCAAATAGAACCTATCACGCAGACACTTCAGGCTGTTCAATACGACATGATCGGTGTCAAAAACCACGTCGATAATCTGACATCGATGTTCACCGATCATCGAGAAAATGCGGATTCGATTTAAGCGGATGATATATTCGGCCCGTCAATAAAACAGCCGAAGATATTGGTGTAACAATGACGATACCAGAAATGTGGCCGTCAATTACACCACGCAAATGTTGGTTGAACCAGGGAAGAATACTTTCGACGAACAATTTAATTTACATTCCGTACATGGACTCACTTGTCCAGTCTCTAGAAAGCCGATTTTCAGAATCTAACATGCCTGCGTTTATTTCATACCAACTCCATCCGAAACACAAACAACAATTTCGATCGATCAGACTATAACGATACAGTCAGAACCATCAACGAATTTTATCGAATCGATAATTTTGAACAAGACGAAATATCATAGTACGACATGCGCAAGAAGGTATCAATGTAACAAAATGAGTAAGATTGTGTTGACTTGGTAAACAAAACCGGATTTGTTTCCAGCCGTGCGTGAGACGATGATCATATTACTAACCCTGCCCGCCACCACTTGTACGGTGGAACTATCATTTAGCACGCTGAGACGAGTCAAGACATGGCTAAGATCCACCATGTCCGACGACATGCCCTCAGGATAATGCATGATGAGCTTTAACAGGGATCGGATCAACACCGACAAGAATGTGTTCATACACAAAAAAAATCGAGACCTTCGACAGAGACCCACGTCGCCATCACTTCCTATTCAGGGACTGAATAAATGTTAATTTATTGAATTCTCCCGTCGATTTCGCACGAATAAATCATGTTTAAAGCAATTTTGAGAGAACATAAATTGTGCAATAAACACATCCATGATTTGTTTCCATGTAAATGGGAGTTGATGTTCGTGTGAAACTAACCAGGGTTCATTTCTACCCACATATTTCAATTCAGGAGTCATAATTTTACAGTACATGTAACACGTTTAGATTTTCCCATATTTTCCGCTCACTTATTTTCCAGAAGGGGGGGGGGGTCAGCTGACCTCATTTGCCCCCATGTGCGGACGCCCATGATAATGCTATACATTTGTAATTTGTCACAAAATTTAATACTCTTTCTTTAGTTTGTATTCCATATGGGACAGTAGAAACAACACATTGGAACACGTCATGATTAGCTTTAAACAAGCAATAACACAATTCAAGGTTAATCACTTGGCCAGATGATTGTATATGTACAAAGTAAGTATTTTTAAGTCTCCGCTTTTCGACTGCATCACTTTAAATTTGACGTTTCATTTTTAGTATGTTTTCAATTTGATAGCATAAGCTAAATGACTCTGTGTACTTAAAACACCAAACGGCAATGACTGGGCTTGAATTGCATTTTGGCAACCTGACAAGCAGGAATACAATGTATACCAATTTGCATTTCCGTATGGACAGTTTTAAAGTAGTATTATAGTATATAGGAAATCTGAGAACACAAAGTGAATACATTTTACATACAATTCGTTTGAGTCGGTCGTTGTTTAGTTAAGTTCCTGGCATAACGTACTACATAAAGTTGTGAAGCTCCACTTATGTTATTTTGCATTTGTACCTTTTTTTTGTTGTTTTCTTGCAAACACATCTATTTCGTATTTGTTAAGCTATATTAGTCTCAAATTGATAGCATTTCATGAAAGATACTGTTCATTGTATAAAGCGGTAAATGTGTGACTGGAATCTCCATTTGTAAAATGCATTGCACCCCGTCCAAAACCGCTTTCTGTTTGAAGTGTGAATATATGATAAAACAGCTAAAATACTGAATTTTATGTATAATTAATACACTAAATTTAAAGCATTATATGGCCAAATACAAATATCAAATAAGCATCTAAAAGCTTGCATAATATTAAGAAAACATCAGCGTTACTCCATATCTTTTAGTCGTAAAGCAAACTATGTAACAAATTTGTTTCTAACAGAAAAACATAAATACATAAAAAGGTCAGTGTCACTTCATATTGTTCATCTGCCTCGCTTCCTTCTGTTTCGTCTTTCTTCCTTGTTACTGCTCGCCCTCTTTCCACGTCTGTTACTAACCCGTCTGTTTGCTGATATTTCTAACTCGTCCAATTCATCTGGCCAGGTAAAATTCGCTTCGTCGTCGTCTTGATCAATATTTACATCTTCAAAGGCATGAATACACTCTTCCTTCACATGCTGCTCAAAACCTCCACGATCACGAGTATTCTCTTTTAAATCGAAAACTTCATCTTTGTTTTGCTTTCCTGTACTCATTTCACGCTTCATTTCCCCTTTTTCATCTTCGTCATCTGCATACGTTCTAGCATGTTTCTGTGCCTTACTATTCCTTTCTATTTTCTCCATTTGAAGCCGTATGAAATCATTTCTTCTCTTCTCCTTAAGTTCACATTCCTCATTCCCGCTCTGCCCATCGTCAGTATAATTATGTTGGTTTTCTTTCTCCCTCCCACTAACATCACCATTTTTTTCCTCAGCCCCATCTTCTACATTAACACACTCCATACCGCCATTGTCGTCGGTTTCGATCACCGCCTCCCTTGTTTCGTTGTCTTCATTTTCATTCTCATTCTCATGCTCGTCGTCTTCATCTCTTGTTTCAAATTCCTCTTCCTCTTCAGTGTCTCCTCTTTCTGTGTCTACATCTGCTCTTTGATTTTCATAAATTCTCGTTCCTCTGTTTATCGTGTCGTTTATCATCGGTTCCACAAAACGCCCTATTTGGAACTCATCCAGGAAGTATCGGTAAATTCTCCTGTTCCTCTTGGAGAACGCCTAAAGTAAAAAGAAATCACATAAGCATATATATGTCATCAGCATAGATTCAGTTCCTGTACTGCTATTATAACGGCTGAAAATCTACACATACCTTACTAAATGTTTTGAATAAAACACAAATTTAATAGAAAATCTATATCCGTAATAAGACACCAGTATGTTTAAACCTGGGCCCGTATTCACAAAACAACTTTTAGACTTAAGTCTAAGAATAAAGAAAATTCTTTAAATTGTAACGCCGGTATTCATAAATTGCGTTATTTTTTACTCAAACCTTGTATTAACCACCTCTATCTACAGCATTCTTCATGTAGAACATTTTTTAAATGAAATAATCACCAGTGGAAGCCTGTGAATATTCAAACGCTGGACGTATTTTCTTGGTTATAAGTCTATTCTTTATTCATAAGTCTAAGAATCGGTTGGTGAATACGGGCCCATGTTCCCGTAAATCACATGCGTCATACATTAAATAATCTCTATGTACTTTATTTGTGCCATACCTCGTAACCTGAAGTTACTTCAATTTTCCCATCCTCTTTAATCAGCAGCATTGTCATGATTGTGGCTCGCGTGAACTTGCGCTCGTTATTGTTTAGATTTTTTATTATTTCTTCCATTTCAGTGTTTCATCTCTGTTGTTATTTAGGAAACTGCAGCGTTGCTAATGACGCCGACGTTATTTCGTTCGACGTCTGTGACGTCATGTTACGTCAACGGCGTAATACATTATTGACGTTGCGTGTACTTAACCAACGCTTTATTTCATTCATTCATTCATTTACTTCATATTTTAACATTTCGTAAAAAATGTTGCGTAAAGAATATATTACACATAAAATAAGTTGTATCTGCTTATTGCATAAGAAATAGCAAAGATATAAATTAAAATAGCATAACAGTTGTTAAATAAAGCATACAGAGATAAAGGTATATGAAATTAAACAAATTATAAAACTCATTATATATATATAAAACAAAGTCGCTTCTATATATATATATATACACAGTGGAACCCCTCTAAAACGGACAACCCCGGGATCGAGAGGAAATTCTGGTTAAGAGAGGAATCCGGTTTAGAGAGGAAACTGACTATTATATATATATATATATAATATAGTCAGTTTCCTCTCTGAACCGGAATCCTCTCTTAACCAGAATTTCCTCTCGATCCCGGGGTTGTATAAATATATATAAACAAATTAAATGGATCCGACGAGTACCGGAAGACCATTGAGCAACTTTGGAAGAGCAAACTGAGGACGTTCAAACCATAGGGACTTCACACAAAAGACTAATAAAATTAAAAATAAATAAATGATAATAATAAATAATAATCTTTTAGTGAGCGTGATGTCTCCCCCACATAAACTATTTTGTCACACTGTATACAGTTTATTCCATAGATGACGTTCCATGCTTCACAGGTCTGCCTTTTGCTTATGGTCACTCCACTCACTCCTCCACGGTTGTGCAACCCCTTTGCTAGCTTGTCACACACCACACACTTTTTGGTGCATCTTTCTACTGGGTTGACCTCCTTGGTCATAGTCCGATTGGTTTTTTCATGCACTAATATATCTGCTATGTTCTTGTCTCGTCTGTATGCAACAATAGGCATTTCACTAAAAACTTCCTTCATTCTATTCGACTCATGCAGTAGAGGTAGGTGCTTTTTCACAATATCGTGTATGCGTGGTAGTTTTTTCGAGTACGTAAGTACAAGTGGAACTCTTTTCATGTTTTTCTTCTTGTCTTCACTTGGTTTCAAAAGAGTATCCCTATCCAGCTTGTCTGCTCGATCAAATTGCCTGTCAATGATCTTTCCGCTATAGCCACGTCTACGAAGATAGTGTTTTAATTTTTTCTTATGGACCTGATAATCTGTATCTTTAGAACAGATTCTTTTCAGTCTAATGGCTTGACTATATGGAATGGCTTCTTTTGTTTTTCTTGGATGGCTTGATTTGTAGTTTAAATACATGTGCTTGTCTGAGGGTTTTGTGTATAAAGATGTTATAACTTTCCTATCTTCTATCTTCACGATAGTATCCAGAAATTCTATTTCTTTCGCACCAACTCTCATTTCTACTTGAATACTTTCATCAATCTGGTTTGCAAACATAAGGAACTCATTAAGTTTCTCCAGTCCATGTGTCCAAAATCCAAATCCATCGTCGATGTATCTTTTGTAAAAGATTGGTAGGAACTCATTCTTCATTAGTTCTTCATCCCATTTACGCATATAGGCACATGCAAAATTCCTCCCCAACTTTGAGCCTATGGCAACTCCTTTTCTTTGTTTATACTCAGTCCCATTGAATGTTATAATATTGTTGTCAAGAACGGTTGTTATCATTTCTTCTATTGCTTTTGAAGGGATGGTTTTGTCTGTTCTAGTATCAAGTGCTTCTCTACATGCCTCTAAGCCTTTTTGTTTAGGAATGGATGGATAAAGTTTTGTAACATCAAAGCAGAAAAGCATTGTATTTTCTGGAATTTCATTGGGGATTTCTTGCAGTNTCCGTGCAATTGAATGTATCATTAGTTACAATATTATGATTAGTTTTCAGTATTCATATTCGATAACGTAATATCTTGATGGAGCATACATAATGTGCTCTCTCACTTGAAAACATCATGTTTACATACAACTACAATGATCGGGATATAAGCAAGGTTTTTCTATTACGTTCATAACACACGACAGAAGTCCCACTTTATTTTGTAAAAATATGACAATCATTGAATGGTTTAGTTAATGGAAAATGATAAACTCGTTTAACAAATCGATTCCTCAACCCGTTTGCTGAATAGAAGATCTTAAATAAAACATTCGAAATATTAAATTAAACGTTGCACACAGTTATTGCTAATAGTTTAAAATCAAAGGAATCGCGGAAAAATATCATCTATGTCCTGCTCTATTCAAGCCAATAGTCAAGAACAAACAACTTCTTTATATAGTTGAAACTATGATATTGGCATAGCATGGGTATCAAACGCTTGTGCAGATGATGCTACTTGCAATTTGAAATTACTGTTCACAGATGATAGTTTATTTAAAAGAAAGTAATGGAATATCTGATATAACCATTCGGCCATTTTGACTTGTTGCTACAAAGCTGTACTCATTTAACTTCATGTAAGAAACCCAATGAAATAATAATAACATAAACTTCCCAAATTATTCCATCGTTTTGCGTTACAAACGATCTATGATGCTTGGTCATTAACAAAAGGGTATCGATAGTATAGTTCTATGTTCGTAGTGTGAGTTTGCTACTTCATATACGCAAGTCTTTCATGATTTTGGAATATGGGACCAAATATTAAGAATTGTCAACTCGTCAATCTGTAAAAAGGTCTTTTTATGTGTAATAATGATATATTCTGCGCGGCATATATATAAGTGGAATGCACCAAATATGCACCAAGTGGTCTTTATACCAAAGACAGTCTGTACATCTACAGATTACATTTAAATGGATCAATGAAGAATTTCAGAATGTCATATATATATGAAAAATCTTCATTGATCCATTTAAATGTAATCTGTAGATGTACAGACTGTTTTTGGTATATAGACCACTTGGTGCATATTTGGTGCATTCGACTTATTGACCATGCAATTTGATGCTTTCACCATTATCTAAAAAAAGGGTAATTTTATTTATGAGGAACAATATCACAGAACAACTAACGACGCCGGTTTTTAAATGTTATTGTGGTAGTCGTGACAGGTCTGGCCATACGTTTACCCTTGTTCAGCCTCTCAGTCTATCTACAAAGGAAAATAATCAAAACTGGCAATCTGAGAAGGACAATCATAAAATATGAGAAACCACAACGTCAAATTCGTAAAATATGTTAGCTTATCTGGAGGTGTAAATGTATATAAAAATCAGACTTCATTTCTAACTTTTATTTTTTCATATACTTTTGATATATATTGATTGTTAAGTATATGGAAATAAATCTTCATTCATTTAGCTGCAACAAAAATAACTTGGAATCCAAAAGATCATGCAACTATTAATATATGTTTTTGACAGAAGAGCTGTTTCACAAACGTGACAACTACCCCCTTTCCGCTTTGTCGGCTATGTTCAAAGAGAAATAACTAATAAATGCGTTGATCGGGGTGAAAATAATGTGTTGTACATCTTAACTTCATGATAATGAAATATTCGCAGTTTTTATGTTATCCCTAGAAATTGAGAAAGTAGTTCGAACCACAAACCCATGAAATGTTATGTTTGTCAGGTAGGTTGTATGGCTATGCATCCAGAAACGTGTAGATCAATTAGTATAGAAAAAGTGTCGTATACATCTACACATAATTGAGATGACACACAACATATACAGTTTAAATGTACTCGATTTAGAAACGTGGAGGTAGTTTTCTCAACAAATAAATATTTTATGCTTTATCATCCATGTTCAATGGCAAATAACAAGGCTATTGGTGAATCACTGGGGATGAAGAAATATTTGTGCACATCTAGATTTCATTGCGCGGACATATTTGGAAAATGATAGGAGAGTCTACTTGGACTTACAATAAAAAATAAAATATAATTAAATAATTTCAAATACAAAACTTGTTAAATGATCTAAAAAATATACAAAAACTACTAAACACATACTTAACATTCATTTGCGACAATTTATAAACAACGTGATTCATTGATTTCAAACACACGTCGATCTGATATCCCTATACACGGCAGCGTTTGGCGTGTACTTCCCCTCTTACAGAAAGAAGCGGCTGCTTTTATTTTGAGCTTCGTTAATGCAATATAATTATTGTATCCCCCATATCGCCGCCTAATAGCTTATGATAGGCCTAAACATCGTCTCTTAGATCTTTAAAAATACATCGTAAGGCATATCGCCAATAGCGTTAAGCTTAGCAACGAAAAGTTGGAGAGCTCGGGTAGCCGACTCCGCTAAATGTTTTTCCGTCGCGTTATAGTCAAGAGTGTCGGCTAAAATTACTCCGAGGTAACGGTCAAACATAATGTGTTGTTATTATAACACAAACATGAGAATTGTGTTTTCACTTTCGAGCGAACTCAACAAAGCAAAAAATGCATCAAGCTCGTATTATTAGCATTTACTGTTATGCCATGCACCACGGCGTTCATACATGTAAAATATATTGAATGTCGGTCTGTTTGTCGGCGATTAAAGTTATATCGTCAGCAAAGACGGGAGAACAATTATTTTGCATTTAATCATTAAACAATTGTGTGATTGCTCATAAAGCTCTCTTATATAATTAAGGATTTGGTTTAATAGGGTTGAAATAAGCAAACAACCTTGTTTTAGTTCAGATTTTACTTTGAAAAAGTCATGGTTTAAATTTTCCATAGTTTGTTTAGAATAGTCCGGTTATTTGCATTTAAGAAGTCAACGTATTTGACTAATGTGCTTTCCTCAGTTTTCTTTAGAACATCTATTTGTGACACTCGACAACTGGTTAATCATATTAAGATTTGGACGAAATCCGTTTTGCGCCTCGTACCCATTTCGTCCATACGTTGTTTAGCACAGAGATGTACGTTTTGTATATGGCGATCTTACAGTTATTCCTCTGTACTTGCTTGGGTCTCTCTTATCCAAATCATTTTTCTCAAGCATAGGGGAAAATAAGTTCATATTGTCATCATTGAGGTATGCAGCATATATAAAACAACCGTTAATCAAGTTGAGTTTTTTTCAACATTCTCTACTAGGATTCCGTTACATCCAAGGAAATGGGGGCTTTGTTTTTTAGGGACTAAACTGCCTTCTCTACCTCGTATATGTCTATATCATTACTAAGAGTATGTTGGTAACTCGACTTCGAAATTATGATTTTTACTAGGTCCCAAATATCTTTCGTCAGTATATTATAGAGTGAAACGTGGTTTTACATTTATTAATGACATTCTGTGGTAATGTCGAGATAAAAATGAACTCAATAATTATTTGCATTGGAATTAATGTTTTTCAATTCCAATCAGAAAAGTTCCTCTTTCTTCCGAAATTCACCGTTGATTGAGCTGTCTTACGCATTAAGCTGTTTTTTTGGTTCATTGTACCAGTGAGCTCGTTTTCGTTCCTGCACCGATTTATCTAATAGTGTTCGTTTATGGTCAACAATGATTTAAGTCTGTGTTTCTGTGGTTTATTTCTGCACTTCAGCCATATTGTTTCACTATTGTATAAGTCAGTCTGTTAGGTTGTCAAGTCAATTGTCTACCAAGGTTTTTAACCCGTCCTCTTCCTTTTCACAAGAAAGGCAGTTACCTATCTTGGGCTAACGTGCATCTTCATTTGAGTAACTTAACTATTACTTTTAGCAATTTATAGAATTATTCGTACATATTGTGTGACTATAATTTGTACAAACAGGACGTTAAACTGTCAAAATACATGCTGTAGTACAATGGTTCTTTTTTATTTTATTACTGAAATGAAAAACTAGATGCCGAACATTGTTAAAGCTGGGCTCAAAACAGTAACTTAAAACAAACATTGCTGTTAATTTGATGCAAAAAAGTGTGGGATATACTTTGAATAAATATTCGTTTAAATAAAAAGAAACCGCATACACTATATTAAACTACTGTATACATTTATAAAATAGATATTGTGATCAACAAGAAAACAACGCATTAAGAGGATGCTTTTTATTTGAGAAAGAAAATAAGGTAATAAGGTAAACATAATATTTTATGACAGTACATATCTCGTAAATATAAATACGAAAGCAAAGTTTATATGATCTTCTTAAATATAAATTTAATGTCGATTTAGAAAATTTCGTTCAATAGTGATGTAAGCAATTAATAGGAAATGTGCCCAAACTCCAAATATCATTAACAGTCAATTCGACATTAATCTTGATATAATATGTAATATTTTATTTGCTACTTAGTTACCTATTTTGTTAAAAATAAATCAGCAATTCGATATTGGAAATCGATGCACTCGGAATATCTCTTACTTTAATCGTCTTTATATTGTTTGCATGCAGAACTGGTAATGCAACTGGAATAAAGATAACGAACTTATTATCGATTCCTCTTTTATGAAAGATTTCCACCCGTAAGAATACCATGGTATGAGTAAATCTGTCAGACCTATCATGAATTTGTAAACACCATGAGATGTACTATTCTTAAGATATAAACTATGTGGTGTGTTCCGTTCTGTTTTATTAATAAGAATCGATTAAAATGTTTAGCACTAATGATAAAGAATTAAAAAGGACGTTATACTTGTTCAATTATATATTCATTGCATGCATCTTTGACATTTTATTTATATCAACTGATGGTCATCTGAAAAAATAAAAATAAAAGAAGCTTACAAAGCTAACACATGAAAATAATGATCCTTGACGATATTAAATTTTTTCATGACCATTAAGAATATCATATTATGGACTTTAAACAGTCTTGCTTATTTCGCTGGAGTCTCGCAGATGAAATTACTTTTCCAGTCACAGGGTGCGTCATGCCAACAAGATGAAGTGGTCGGGTCCTTAAAAATAAGAAAAGTGGACGGGTCCTTTAAAAAGAATAAAAGCTCGTTCGATTAAAACTTGCGCATAAATCATTACGCTTCGCCAACAATAAGACTGTCAAATTGAGTCGCCAACCTCAGTTTAGGCATGGCTGTGTGTATAAGCTTTGCATCCGTAACCGTATACTAGCTGACACAATTTCTTTAATTTCCGTATACGCATTGAACATTCGGCACGTACATAGAAAAACACTTTACAGTATTGTAAATATAATTAAAAGGTAGCATAACATTTGACAGATTTTTACATAAATGGCCATGCAGTGTTGATCCCCATTTGGCTGGCCCGGTGCCCAGTAACTGACAGGAGCGCTTATTGCTTTTCCCGACTTGAGCCAGCGGAACACCCCTGAAATCTGCAAGTCCGACGCTCCTATCCAGTAGTGTTCTGAAAGCATAGAATTTTAAATGTACCCAAAGAGTTTTTATTACTCAAATCGACCAACAAATCGTTAGAACCTACTGTTTATACTTTTCTGTATAGCACATTTGTATGTCGAAGATATTGAATCTGATTGACAAAATTGTTCAAAGATTATCAGTTACAAAGTGCAATAAGAAATTAATAATGTTAGTAATTCAGTTTCAATAAAAACGTACAGAAAAATACATGTCTTTTAAAACAAATATAATGATTATTGCACAAATCCAATCGCCGAATTTCGGGTTATCACAAATACTTCTAACTAAAACTTAAAACTTCTAACTAAAACTTAAAACGATACCTATGTAAGATACCAACGATCATGAACAGAAAGCTGTTTTAATCAATTAACTAAACAGTAAAACGTTTATAAACGTTTTAGTAGTGTATCCATATTCACAGTCAACTATGGCTTCATAATGTTTAAGGCAACTTAAAAGCAACCAGTTCAACAATCTTGGACAATGCAGCTGGACAAAAACAAATGCAAGTAAAGATATGGCCATTTTGGTATATTTACATTATTAAATTAGTGTATGACGAGTTAAATAATACGAATTAAAAGAAACTAAAAACATAAAATAAACTTACTACAAAAAATGCTGAACATAAATACACAATTGTATGTGGTTATAGTATTTGCCATAAAATGAAATCTCATTAATATCCTTACTTTTAGTTGCCCTAGCTCGTTGAACTAGGAACTGGTGCTCTGCCTGGTCATTGATTTCCACAAGATCCGCTTTTGTTGGAAAGAATGCCTGGTTGCATGCCACCTGTATGCAACATACACTGTGGTCATTATATCAAACAACTGACAACACATGTCGTAACAAAGCGGCATATTTGTCGAGTGCTCTCTTGGACAGCTATTGTTTTTGTTTTTTATTATAAAATGACGCATATCATAACTGCATAATTGATGTGTTTTTTTCGAAATGTTGTTATACGTACTGAACAAATGAATCAAAACTGACCTGCGCGCTCATAAAGGTGTCAGCGCCGTGACTAAAGTGATAGCAGGAGAGCCCGAACTCCACAAAGCCGTCTGGACAACGGCCACTGGCTGTAAACATAGCTAATTTATTATATATCGGATAGCGTATCAGTATATGTACTTCTCAATAAATTATGTTCGAACATACACAGTTTTTATATTAATTTCAACCTTTGTATCTTATTGTACAATAGATTAATTTTTATTTAAATAATCCAACATTTAAACACATCAACATACCGCTCGAGAACACAACACACCCAATTAATAAAATGAGTATCATTTCAGAAGGTGTGTGAAGTGTTGCAAACTATGAGCAATCACAATATTTATATAGTCTTGCTATACTCACGACAAATGAGCGCGAGACACGTAGCAGTTAGTGATTGGTTCACCGTCTCTTTAACAATTCAGCGTGTATGTGCTGAGGAAGATATATATTATTTTCCTAAAGCTAAAACAAGTTGTAGCTTTGTTTATTTACACGTCGATGCAAGCCAAGCACTAAATGATTTTGAACGAGGACGCTGTTTGTTGTTTATAGCTTCGTTGACATGACAACGATACGGAAAGTATTTCGTACGTTTTTTTTATGCGAAATAATTTCCTCACGTATGATAAAACTACCCCAATACAAAGAGTAACTATAAACACATTTTAGTATGAAGCAAATATTGTCCTTATTTATGCGGAATATAAACGTTGTTTAATGTTTTATAAACAAACGATAAGGAACTCAATTAAATAAAACATTAAACATGTAACATTTTCACTGACTGTGATTAAAATGTGTCATGACGCCATAAATTATTTTTTTTATCCATTTCATGCATTATTTCATTTTTTTATATCTGTTTCTCGAACATATGTTAAAGCGGGACTGTACGATTTTTATATGTGTTAAATTTTAATATATTGATAAAATTATGTTACGATGACACAAAATAGGCAATACAAATTATACATTGAAGACGAATTTCATTAAATTCAGCAAAGACAAGTTAGAGCTGGTTAAAGCCGATGCCGACACTTTTACTCGTATTTGTTAGGAAATAAAATTGTGTCTTTGTGTCGTATAAACGAATCTGCACTAAAACTAAATTTAGATTCACATTGTACATGCATTATATATATGCTGGCGAATTTGGCTGGAAGCCATTTTCAATTTCAGATTTAAATATCTGGCTTATTTCGCATTTTCGACACATGTTCTTCTTAACTTTTATTTTAATTTATATTGAAATATATATATACTAATTTTTAACACATTTTATAAAAAATCATAAATATTTGACAAAATCGTACAGTCCCGCTTTAAGGTAATTGGATGAACCAGTTTCCGTCTCACATTATGCTTAGCTCTTTTAGTCTTACCTAAACAGTTATACTATTAAAAATGTTCCTTTTTGCTATTTAGTTCTTCGGTTAGTTTTTCTCCTCGCATGTTCCGGTCGTTAGTAAAATGAGTAAAAACTAATTTTTCTTTATGATATATGATAACTTGTTTGTTTCAAACGTATCACGTAAAAAACGTTAACGATTTTTAAAGTACAACAACAACCAATAATAAAAACTAAGTGTAATTTAAATTGTATTTACAAAAATAGTTCGAGCTTAGCATCAAAAACGTTTTACTTTAATGTTTTGTTATGCAAAAACTTGTTTATGGTATATAAAATTACCAAGATAAATACTGTCGTATCTGATGTCCGTATTACTTTTTGTCCACATAAAAGCCTCCTTTTGATGTTTTGGATTATTGCTGACATGTACCAAATATGTACCAAATAAAAGCATGTGTTTAGTCTTGTATAATGTTTTATATCAATTGACTTCCTGATCGTTTGTTTATAGACAAACAACTATATATAAATTAGGAAAATATCTACTTCATACTGAAACGTCCGCATAGTTGCTCGTTGTATTCTGATAAAACATTGGGAAGTTATTTTGCACAAAACGTATATGAAATACTTTCCGTATCATTTTGTAAGATGATCACGGAGCTTTCATGCGTTTAATTCATTGTAATATTTTAAATCAGTAATACAACGTGTAAACAACCAAGATCACCATCATTTAGTACGTGCATAGAGTGATAAATAATAAAAAAGATAAAATTGTGTTTATGTAATCAGTTATTAGTTGTGTTGATGTAGTTTGTATTGTACCAACGCCATACAAGCACACCGATAGTTATTACCACACAATATCCATATTAAAGATTAATTTAAATATTCAAAAGTTCACATCTTAACATTTATTGCTGAAATCAGGCTAATAAAGTCTTACTCATTATATGTTCATTACGTTCATACAAAAAAAAGCCGATGTGTGAAGCATTATTTATAATTCCGAGCTAAATAGACCAGCAAACACGAACACAATGCAGGTAAAGTGCCCTAAATGCCCGGTAAAATCACATTCAACATTATAACTTAGCGATCTAATGGTTATCGTGACGCAACGGGTAAAGTGCCGGAATACAATTCTGGCAAGGTAAGCGCTTAGTTTGGATGACCGCTGAAACTTACTAGTCAATTTCTTACATTGCATTTTTACAGTTAGTTTACTTTATTTATTATTTTAGAGCGATGTTAAGCGATTTCGTCTTGATGTATCAAACTAAGAAAACGACAGCGATTGAATATTGAAGAGAATATTAAAGTGAAACGTTTTGTTGGATTGGAACTAATGAATAGAGAGTTTATTCAGAATATATTCTGAACGCTGTACATCTTTTTAAGGGGTATTTTTTAATTTGTCTGTTTAGGACAGCATACAAAAATGTGTTGAGCTATATTTGGCGCCATCCCGAATATTCAGCTTAATATAATGTTTGCTTAAGTAATTATAATAAAAACATTTTACCAGACTGCGAAATGTAATTTGCATCATAAAAAAATACCATTTATTACATGAACATTAAATAAACACAATTTATTATTCGGACAGTGTTCAGAGAACAACAATATACATTATATTCACGAAAGCCCTGTTTTCCCACCGTTCTATTTTGGTATTGCAATTCAATGGAAATAATAGCAATCAATTTCAACACCCATTCGCTTGAATTGTTATCTACATGTATTAGCAAGTGACAGTTAATTGATGTTACGGTTGATGTATAATTTAATAAAAATACGCCGCAATTTAATACCTAATTAACGCTAACAAATTATACATTTGCTTAATATGTCCTTCATCCTGAAAAAACGATACCCATTATTTACTAAAAGGAAATCATGGAACAGCCTACATGAAACGGTGAACCAATCACAAAATGCTTCTTGCCACGCCCCAATGTGTCATTACCGAAACTTTAAGTACCCAATAAGATATTAATATCATGAGTGCTCATAGTTTGCAACACTTCAGACTCCGTAGACCTTCTAAATGATACTCATTTTGTTTATCGGGTGTGTTGTGTTTTCGAGCGGTATGCCGATATCTTTGAATGTTGAAATTGTATAATACAATGGAAATGAATTGTGCAATTATATACAAATGTTGACATTATCATAAAACTGTGTATGTTCGAACTTTATTTGTTTGAAAATTCATATACTGATATCCGATATGCAATGAATTTGCAGCAAGTGGCCGTTGTCCAGATGGATTTGTGAAGTTCGAGCTTTCCTGTTACTACTTTAACAACGACGTTGGAACCAGGCTCCCAGGTCAGTTTTTATTAATTTGTTTAGTACATATAGAAAATGTTTGAAAATTATAAAATAGATATCAATTATGCAGTTATGGTATGCTCAATTTTATAATATAAATAAATTTTATTTACAAACAAGAGCTGTCCCAATACAATAGCTCGACCATTTTTCCACTTTTTTAGGTTAATGTACATTTCATATCAGTTGCCACAAAGGGCCACAAAGACATATTTGAAGTTGAATATCTGAAGTAGTTATGTAGTATATATAAATGTATGCTAAGTATGCAGGTAAGTAACAGATTTGTTGCACGAAAACGCTGACCTAAGTGTTTTAAGTACATACGTACAATAATGGGCATACTACTGTTAATTGCAGTTCAGAGTTATCTGCTTTGGTCGGTGATCATCAGAATCATGAAGACATTTGTGTAGTTGTAATTGACTATCAATAGGAGTTACAGAAATATGTACTTGTTGCATTCAAACTTTAAAATGAATTTCAATGTGCAAGCAAACTTCAGCCTGACTTAATTAAATATTAATAACAGGTCCGAGTTTTGGAACTTGGTAAATGACCTCGAATAATTGCTAAAACATATTTAAAAATGTTCTTTTGTCACTAAAAATGCAATGCCATACGACCAAAAAGTTTATAGTGCGGCAGTATAAAGTTTGTAGCTACATTTGAACCGCGAATACAAATACTTTCTCGTTCATTTTTGAACAGCTTATATACAGAACACATTACTGGCCAAGTTACTTTTACGTCAATGTCTATTGCCTACAGGTAGCATGCAGTCAGGCATTCTTTCCAACAAAGTCAACCCTGGTTGAAATCAATGACCAGACAGAGAACAACTTCCTGTATCAACATGCTCTGACAACTAAAAGTAAGGAGAATTCGTCAAAGAAAGTTTTCATCTGATGAACAATACTATAAGCACATGCAATGTTGTATTGTATATTGTGGTAGCGTAGTTTGTGTATTGAGTTTATTTTCACTCGTAGTATTTAATTCGCAATATAATAACTTAGTACATATTATTAGATAAAAAAGTTCATTACTTTACTCGCATTGTTTATGTTGAACAGCAGAGTCGAACATTCTTGAATTGTTTGCTTTTAAGTTTGCCTGAAACGTTCTGAAACCATACTTAAGCACACTATATGATGACAATCTCATCAGATAGATTTATTTTTAAAAATAACAAAATGCTACGTCGATGGTGCTTCTGTACCCATTTTAAAGCAATGTCGTATTCAATACACCAACACTTAATTACTTATAATTCAGTCAGATTACACATTTGTAATTCTTTAAGTGTTAGTTCTAGTTCTTAAAGTTCTAAAATATGTCACACACATATAGTAAACCCAAACCTTTTCGCGAGTAAAACCAAACAATGGTGTAAGTTATTAAAACTTACTACCTGTTTGTAACCACAAACGTACTGGTGTATTGCTTTATTACTGTGTCTTATGACACGCTGTTGTTTGTCGTAGTTGGTGTGGCGTGTTGTTCTTAGTATGTCGCGCGCAAAAAAATTAAATCGTATGATTTATTTCAGGAAAAAAGCATTATTTTAAAAAATTTCCAGCATAACTTTTACCAAAAATCTAACAGGTTAACTGATCGTTTACTCAATTGAATCGAAAGCCTTATGCTTATTTTAACGATCCCGGGTCCGTTTCTTGGGTAGAACCAGTACTAGGTGTCTTCGGGGAAGATCTAAAGAACGCTCCAACAGTGGGAATCGAATCAATATTCCACGGCCTAACTGTTGATAAGTCTTGTGTTGAATTTGATTACTCTCTTCATAAATATCATAGCCTATTAACAAATAAGTACTTAAAATAAGTTCATTATATATTTATTCAATACGACACTTATTATTTGTCTAATATATAGCTAGGTTTTCTTCATGAAATAAACTGTAAATAAAAACAAAACAGAATGGCCTTAATTATTGGGCTTAATAAAAACAACAGCTAATTAACTATATAAGGCACATTGATTATTGATAAATGTTTGAAATGTTTGACGACAAGAAGTAATACCGGTTTGTTATCAATTGAATGATTCAAATCAGCTTTCTGTTCTTGACTTATGAAATCAAACATCGTTATCATTTTAAGGTTTCGTTAGTAGTATTTATGATAAGACGAAATTCGGCGTTTCGATATGGCCAATAGTCACTATTCTGATGGTGAAAGGCACGCATAATTTGATACATGTATCCATATTATAAATCACAGACTGTATTACTACCGTTATTGAACTTCTTAGTGCACTGTGTAACTGTTAATATTTCAACAAATTGCAAAGTACATTTTGTTGTTGTTTTTGTCAAGCACACAACCAAAGGTGCTCTAAAGAATACAAAACAATTAGTTTGTAACGAGTTGGGTGTCGAATTGATTAATCAAACCCCGTTATGTACATTCATAATTATGCACTTACATGATATTACTATGTAGGAGCCTCGGACTTGAGATTACTTCGTAGGAGCCTCGGACTAGCAGATTACAGGGATGTACCGTTGGCTAAACTCGGGAAGTAGTGAGCGCTGCGGTCAGTTACTGGGCACCTGGCGAACCCCAAGGAGGGGCGGAACACTTCATGGCAATGGTGTTATAAATCAGTCAAATTGTATGTGTCCTTATAATTATTTCCATTTTTCTGTAAATTGGTTTATTATTTAAGTGACTAATTTTCCGTGCTTATATACGGCTTATTTTCGCTACTATACGACTTCTGATGCAACGCTTCTTGTGTTCCTTGTTTTTGTAATTCCATTTTTTTATTTCCATCGTAAACATGATATATTTGGC
>VMBQ01008380.1:8692-34231 GCA_007657795.1 Dreissena rostriformis
TATATATTATATGTAGTTTAACTGTTTATATTATGTGGATTAAATTATATATTATGTAGTTTATATTATATATTATATTATTTACCTAATAGGTTCCCCGTACATATGCATAAACATATAAGAAATTAAGATATATAGTGGGCACTATTAGATGCTCGCTTATCTAGTCAGCGGGTGCTATACTGTATAGCGCCCGCTGACTAGATGCTCGCGCATCTTTACCGGGCACTATTCAAAATAATGGACCTGTGTAGTTTATAAATGCAAAGAAGAAACAAATTTATGTGAGGTATTATATATACCAATATGCAGTTGAATGGATATGTCACACTTGCAACATTTTAGCACTTGACAGACAGGTAGGCTAACAAAAGATTATTTATAAGTTATCAACCTGGTTGCTAATAGTAATAACGATTGAAAAAAAACACACACACAAAAACTGAAATCCAGAACATTGTTCAGGCTCAAAGTTAAATTGGCATGGAATGGAAAGTTTATATTTGTTGAGTTCTGTTGAAGAATAATTATTGCCATAGACTGTGTTTTATTATGTTATTGATAAATTGCAGCTTTTTGTTTAAGCCTCATTCTGAGAAAACTGTGCTTTATGCATGTGTGTAAAGTGTTGTCCCAGATTAGCCTGTGCAGTCTGCAGGCTAATCAGGGTCAACCCTTTCCGCTTTTAAGGAAGTCTCTTCTAAGCAAAAATCCAGTTTAAACGGCAAGTGTCTGCACAGGCTACATGTAATCTGGGATGACACTTAACGCACATGCTTTAAGCCCAGTTTTCTTAGAGCGAGGCTCATTATTAAACTCACTTTCTTGAAGCCATCAGATGACCTGGCTGCAGGAGAGGAGCACATGTTTGCCCGTCCGGAGTACAACAGCACCCTGCGCATGAAACTGGAGGCCGACAAACTGCGCGATGCAGAGGTGGACATAGAGAAAGCTCTGCAGAAAAAACTCACCGAAAACACCAGGACTCAGATCAATGAAAAGGTAACTTGGAAAATTGCAGCAATTACAAGCTTTTTTCACCTCTCCAAATCGTTGTTTATAGGTCAATAAAAATTGATAAAAAATAAAATCATTATAAATTAATTTCTATATAAGGGGTATTCTTTCTTCTCCTTTTAGCAGATTTCTAACTTTCTTATATCAAGTTTGCTTTACATTTAGTTGTAAAATTTACTTGTTCTATTTAAAAATCAAGAGTTTTGGGGAACCCTTGCAGGGGTTTTTTACCTTATATAACAGACGCCGAATATCGGCGTCTTCCCCAACCAAACTAGGCTGTTTTTTTCCCCTTTCAGAACCAAAAATTCCCCCTAAAAAAAATTTTTTTTTTTTTTTTTTTTTTTTTTTTATAAAAAGATGTGTCTCATGATTAATATCTCAATTATGTTTCAATTTAATGTTGCCAAACGTAATAAATATTGAAAAAAACAATGAATATAGTGCAAACATGTACAAATGTATTGTAATAATGAGAGAGTAAGTAAACGAATCCCCCAAAAGGGAAACGCAGCGAAAATTCCCACGCGCACAATTTTTCCCCAAAGTGGAAAATCCTGCGTAAAATTTCCCCCACATAAGGGCTAAAGGCCCCTTCCCCCACAACCCAAAAAACCCCCTGCCTTGTAAGGGAGGTATGGTATTTCCCACCCCTGAGGTGTTTCTATGATCATACCCCTGCTTTATATTGGAGCCTTGTTCTTTGAAAACTGGGCTTAATGCATGTACGTGAAGTGTCATCCCAGATTAGCCGGTGCAGTCCGCACTGGCTAATCAGGGACGGCACTTTCCGCTTTTATGGTATTTTTTTTTTAAAGGAAGTCTCTTCTTGGCAAAAATCCCATTTCAGCGGAAAGTGTCGTTCCAGATAAGCCTGTGCAGAGTGCTCAGGCTATTCTGGGACGACACTTTACGCTTATGCATTAGGTCCAGTTTTCACAGACTCATTGGATGATAAACACACTTCAGGCTGCTTGCCTTGTGAACCCGGACGGTACGGCATTCTCGGGTCTCGTGAGTCTGGACGTACCCATAGAGGACGTGTGTCGACAGGCGGCACTCAAAGTCAACCGAGCGAAACAAGTACGACCCAGCAAAGCCAGGTCTCAGGTGAGCATGAACTGTGCAGTGTATTTTTTATGCTCCCCCCAAAAAATTTGGGGGAGCATATAGTCGCCGCTTCGTCTGTCCGTCCATCCATGCGTGCGTCCATCCGTGCACAATTTTTGTCCGGAAGTTAAGGAATTAATGACTGGAATTCAATTAAACTTTATGGGAAGCTTCACTACCAAGAGGAGATGTGCATATTATCAGTAGGTTGTGGTCGGACTATTTTTCACAGAGTTATGGCCCTTTGAAATTTTCCATTAACTTTACATATAGTGCAATTCTTTTGGGCTATTTCTCAGCAACTAATGATCAGCCGGTTCTGGTCGGATGATNTCTGACACTATTCGTGGACGTAATGTAATAAACTGAGATCCTGACTTATGAACTGCTAGGGCCTCGTTTGGCACTGACTAAGGTTGGCCATCATCAACTGTTTTTTATGCTCCCCGAAAATTTTCGGTGGAGCATTTAGTTGCAAGTTTGTACTTCCTTCCTTCAGTCACACTTTTGTTACAGTTCCTCATAGAGCCTTCAATATTTTACCGATCTCTTTCATATTTGGCATGTAGGTACCTTGCATGGACCTCTACCTTTTGATGAGGTTTGAGGTCACTGGGGTCAAGGTCACTGAGGCTAATAATAGATTTTCTCAAGGTCACACTTTTTCCACACAATTAACCCATATATCGACTAAGCATCATTGGGGAGCATCCATCAGTTTCACTGATATTCTTGTCTTGATTAGGGAAAGACTTAGGGCAGGAAAATAGCAGAGTTTTGCAGCCTGCTCCTTTTAAGGTTGGCCAAAAAAGAAGTCACTAACTTTAGTGATACAGTTTTGCAGCTTATCTACCTTATGCGTAAAGGTACTTATTTCTGGATGTTGAAAAAACAAAACCCTGGGTTTCGAAAATCATTCTTTTCTCCAACTAGCATCATGTAATGGAGAGTCGGAGAACACTATACTGATTTTGTCATGTTTTTAGAAGCACTCTACTGATTAAGAAAACAAGACTCAATAGAAAGAAAATAAAAGTAAATGGAAAAATGTGTCAACTTATATGAGCAGGAGTAAGTCTTATTTATCTGTGGGTGCTTGTGTTTTCCCAAACTGTCTTTTTTATAACCCTTGATACGATGTAAAGGGTGGTATACTTGAATGACCATGGACGTTTTATGAACACATTTCTAGTCTTGGATTGTTCTTTTTGGTTTCCTCAGGGTCAAAAAGAGCCAGATGTTATGGAGTTTTTCTCTGCCGAACGTCAGAAAGAGTCTGTGACCTTCTCGTGCCCTGGCATTCCATCAACCACAGAACAGCTTTCCACTGCATCACACTGGCGGGCATTTGATCTATACAGACATAACAGGGTGTGGAGCTCACAGCATCAGAAATAGATTGGACTTGTTATGGTTGACAAGCCACTCATATGAACTGAGCTCGTTCTGAGAAATCTAGACTCAATGCATATGCATAGTTTCATCCAAGATAAGCCTGTGAGGTCCACACAGGCTAATCAGGGACGACACTTTTCGCCTTCACTGGATTTTCGTTTAGAAGAGATATTCTTCAAACGAAAAAAAACCCACAAAAACAGAAAGTGTCTTCCTATCTGGGACCACACTTGACGCATCTGCATTAAGCCCAGTTTTCCCAGAGCGTGGCTGATTTGTAAAGGTATGGAGCCCCCAGTGTTAGAAATATTGTAGATAATGTGAAGCAAGTTACGATACCAGTCAGGGGCCTTTTTCGATTTTTGGAATATCAACTTTGGTTACCAAAATACAGGAATTTCCCATTAATGAGGTTAAACATTTATGCTTAAACTCACAATTTCTTTGGTAACAGAGACTGTATTGTAGAGTTATTCTTATTGTTGTAGGCGATTTTTGTTGGCGCTAGTTCTAATCCCACTGTAGGCATGTACCGAAAAAATATTTTTGACATTGTATTTTTTTTCTCAACAATTACATAAATATAACATTGGCAGTAGAAAAATTTCTGCCTGAAAAGATGGCATATTGTTTTTATACATGTCATAATTAAGATGGAAATACTATTGATATGCCCCTTTAATTACTATTTATATTACTGTGTAGCCTTTGCGTAAAAACCTCACACAAATTGGCTAGAATCACATGTACTTATCAAATAGGATAACCTCACCACATTATTTGATATTTGACTATTAAACCTTGATGTTAAGGATAATTCCAGATTGATTTAAATAAAATTTACAAGCAACATTTAGGGGTAGAAATTTACTTATACCGGTTTTTGTACTCTCAAAAGTGTGAGAGTTTGTTACTGCATTCACTGTTTTTTGGCAGAACTTCATATTGATGCATATGATTTAAAGAGTTTCTCTGATGTGAGCAGTAGAAATTTGTGCAGTTTTTTGTAGATACATTTGTAATAAAATATTTATGTTTCTGATACTTGAAATAAATATATATTTATACACTTATTTCTTGTGTTCTTTTGATTTGTTCATTAAAAGCTAGTGTATAAACAAGAGGCCCACGAGGGCCTGAATCGCTCTACTGGCTGGAATGTTTAACAACATTGGGAAACAGTTTTAACAATTATTGTTTATGTCATTTTCATCAATTCAAAATATCAGTTCAATTACGATGATTATGATCTTATTTCAGTGCTTGATCACTGTTTGTGTTGCTTAGTATGAGCATATGATTGTTTGGAGTCAAAGGTTGGCCATATCATGGCATAGTATACTAAAACCATATAAATATATGTATCGCGGCACGTGTGGCGTGGGATTTATCCTGCGGAGTCGACCTTAAAGATATCCATTATGGCCATTTTTGACCTTTGAACTCCAAGTGAATTTTCATTTTTTAGCTCTACTGGCCAAAGGCCGGAAGAGCTTATGTCATGGCTTGGTTTCCGTCGTCAGTCCATCCGTGGGTGCGTTAGACTTTTTCTTGTTTGCGCGATAAAGTCCACAGTTTTCATCCAATTCTTTTCAAACTTGTCCTGTGTCTTTATATGAATGAGGACTCGAAACTTATTGAAAATGGGTTACATCAGAGTAAAAAGTCCAGAATTATCTCCCCTTGAATTTGAGAAAATTGTGAAAAAAGGCTTGTTTACGCAATAAAGTCCACAGTTTTCATCCAATTATTTCCCAACTTGCACAGTGTCTTTATCTGAATGATGAGTCAAACCCTATTGAAAATATCAAATATCAAATTATTTCATCAAAAGCATCTTTTTATTGCTAGGCTTATGTTTTTCCTGTATTTGTGTTGTTTAAATAGGAAATAATTAAAATCAGAAATATGTACAAGAAATAACAAACACAGATTTCACAGACCCTGAATTTATTTACCACATCCTACTAATTCATTTAATTATAAAATAAATACTTAACAAGCCTTCTAGCCTCTTGGACAAGAATAGTACAATGAATTTCTTCATATACACTTTATACATATAATAAAATGACACATACGCGTATAAGACAGCAGCCCCCCCCCCCCCNACTGATAATTCTTATATTACAAAAATGTATGACATTTTTCCTTCTTTGTCTATGTAAAAAAATCCCCCCTCCCATGCAAAATATGGGGGGGGGGATCTTCAATAAAAGTGGGTGAATCCCCCATCCCCCTTCCTAGAATAGACACTGCCCCCATAATTTATCTATTTAACAAACAACCCATGTCATGCAAAAATGGGTTACCGGTTTAAGGCCATATGCCACCAGCGTAAGCCGTATGTGAATACATCCTTCCATAGAAAAACCTATACCCCCAACAATATCCTTAAAAAACTATGCGACCCAAGACCAAAATTAATAGACTACCACTAAACATAAGCCTATCAGACACTGACTGATGTGTAATATGTACATTTATCACATGCTATACCTTGTTTTCAATGTAATACAGACATTACGTATTTTTGTATATTACACATGTGTAATACAACATTTTTAAGCGTTTTCATTGGCTACAGAATCAATAACTAACCAATCACATGGTTTTATTTTGGTGAAATGACGTTGTCAACATGAAATGACGTCACGATAGTAAACAACTTTAAGATCTATCAGCATTTGTTTGGTCAATTAAGATGTATTTTATTTAGTTTAAAAGCATGTGATAAAAAAGATCTGAAACTCGTTGTCATATCATACCATATTTATTAAACTCGTCCAGGAAATTTGTTAGTAAGCTCGCCAAAGGCTCGCTTACTTACAAAATTCCTGAACTCGTTTAATAAAATATGGTATGATATGACAACTCAGGTCAGATCCTATATGTATTGTAATTTATAGGTCAAATATGTTAACTTGACACTCAATTTCAGTATGGAAGCCAACACAAGATCATGATCACAACTGAATTTTCAACAGCCTATTTAAGGGACTAGATCTTGGAATAGCCCTCAAATCTGTTGGTACAAAAGAAGCTAACACCTTCAAAATCCTTTTAAAATCACACACATATCCATTGTTTTACCTTAAATGCAGCCATCATGGTGCACAGAATGGGTGAGCTTCTTTCGTACCTATGAATTAGACGGGCTTTTCCAAAGTTGTGGCAAACTCAATAACACTTACTTCGAATATGTTTCTGCACAGGCACTGCTTCAGGTTAAAAAAGGACGTAAAATAAAGTGTTTTAGCTACATAACAAATAAAAAAACAATGAACATCAATAACTAAATATCAATGTGACAATATATAAGTTTAGCACATCTTTGAACAAGATCAGTTGAAGTTAAATATGAAGTTAAGATATTTTTTTGCATATTTAAAGCCCAGTGTCCTTAATTGAATGAAAACATGTCATATTTCAGAGACAGCTTATATGAGAGAAACTATGTAAATTTTAAGCCCCATTACTACTCAAAATAAACGATATTTCCTATAATATTCTGCAAAATAAAGTTAAACAATTAAAAATAAGTGTTCCTTATAGCAATTGCTGAAATTTCAACGCCTGATGTGGTCTGGTAACAGATTTTTGTCGATACAAAATGCTTGTTTCATTTTTTTGTAACACAAAAAAATCCATTTTAATTTCCCGCAAATATATCTATTCATACGACACAAGTACCCTAAAATGGTACCATGTTAGTGTTCATGTGTGGTATGAATAGATATCAGTGCGGGAAATTAAAATTGAATTAATTGTGTCACAAAAAAATAACAAGAGCACCCACATAGCGGGTGCCAACGCTCGGCTGTGGGTGCTTGGATTTTGTTTTTTGACCTTTGACCTTCATTGACCTTGACCTTTTCACCACTCAAAATGTGCAGGTCCATGAGATACACATGATAAACCAAAAAACAAGAGTGCCAAATTGTCACAAGATACGCCCGTTCTACTAAGTGACACTGTGACCTAGTTTTTGACCCAACATGACCCATATTCGAACTTGACCTAGATATTGTCTAGATCCTACTTCTGACAAAGTTTGGTGAAGATCGGATGAAAACTATTTGAATTAGAGAGCGGACACTGCTGTGGACACCGCCTCCGCCCGCCCGCCGCCCGCCCGCCCGCCAAGGGTGAAACTATTATACGTCCCGTTTTGTAAAAACGGGCGTATAAAAATTGATTTTAGGTTGATGACAATGATAAACAGTTGCCTTTCTATAGTACCCATGCACAGTGAAAAACTCATGTACCTGTGGAAATCATGATTAGATTGAAGGAAAAATGAAACTTACCAATAAACATGTTGTTAAAAATAACTCGTTTCAAAAATCGCGAAAAAAATAAACCCGATGAAAATATCGCAAAATAAAACTGGATAAAAATATTGCATAAAAATATTGCATGTGTTAATCGGTTGCATGTCTCCAATCAGACCTGACTGATATATAATCTATATACTACCTCTGACCAAGTTTGGTGAATTCAACTTGAACTAGAGCTTTGTCACTGAATGTGACTTATACCCCCATACCACTTTGACGCAGGATAAAAAGTTGTTTAAAAGTTTCGGATGAATACAATTTGAATTAGAGTCCGGACAAAGTGGCGCCGTTGAAAATGCACTAATTGACCCTATGACCTAGTTCTTGACCCGACATGACCCATATTCGAACTTGACCTAGATATCAACTAGATGCAACTACTGACCAAGTTTGGTAAAGATCGGATGAATACAATTTGAATAAGAGTCCGGACAAAGTGGCGCTGTTGAAAATGGACTAATTGACCCTATGACCTAGTTTTTTACCTGGCATGACCCATATTCGAACTTGGCCTAGATATCAACTAGATGCAACTACTGACCAAGTTTGGTGAAGATAAGATTTATACAATTTGAATTAGAGTCCGGACAAAGTAAAATGCACTAATTGACCCTTTGACCTAGTTTTTGACCCAGCATGACCCATATTCGGACTTGACCTAGATATCAACTAGATGCAACTACTGACCAAGTTTGGTGAAGATCGGATGAATACAATTTGAATTAGAGTCCGGACAAAGTGGCGCCGTTGAAAATGCACTAATTGACCCTATGACCTAGTTTTTGACCCGGCATGACCCATATTCGAACTTGGCCTATATATCAACTAGATGCAACTGCTGACCAAGTTTGGTGAAGATCGGATGAATACAATTTGAATTAGAGTCCGGACAAAGTGATGCCTTCCGCCCGCCGCCCGCCCGCCGCCCGCCCGCCCGCCAAGGGGTTTCACATAATACGTCCCGTATTTTATACGGGCGTATAAAAAGTAGTTTTTTTGACCTTGAAGGATGACCTTGACCTTTCTCCACTCAAAATGTGCAGCTCCATGATATACACATGCATGCCAAATATCAAGTTGCTATCTTCCATATTGCAAAAGTTAATGCCTACGTCAAAGTTTTCGGAAGCTGCGTTAGGCTATGTCAATAATTAGGGTTTTCTTCGAAAACAGCCGAGCTAAAAACGAGCATTTTGTATCTACAAAAATCAATGTTACCAGAGCACATCATGCGTTGAAATTTTGCCTATTGCTATAAGGAACACTGATTATTTATATGTTAACTTTTTTTTACGAAATATATTACGAAATTGTCGTTGATTTTTTAGTGGTATAGAGGCTTTAATATGAAGTAAAGATTTTTTTGCATATTTTAAGCCCAGTGTCCTTAATTGTATTTTTTTTATTATAATATATATATTTATTATATTATAAATTAAACAAACATAATTAGTGAATGAAATATCCAGATTCTGCCTAGATATTGTCAAGATGAACATTCTGACCAAGTTTCATCAAGATTGAATAATACATATAGCCTTAAAAGTTGAAACAATGTTTTTCTTACAGACCTTAAATGTTAAGCGGACAGAACGACCAACCAAACAACATACCAACCAACACCATGACTCCTATAAAACTTTGTTTGCATGGGTATAATAATAACTGATGTCTTGTTACATTCATGTATCTAAATACATGTTATATACAAACACATGGCAATGTCATTCGATCTCTCATGCAGCCATTAATGAAATTTATCAAGATTTCACATTTTATGCATGATCCGATTGGTTTATTTAGGCTATAATATTATGGGAAAATAAACTGTTTAAACAATTAATTGTTTGGTTTGTGTTACCAAAAACGTAAAAAACAAGTGATGTGTTTGAGAAACTCTATGCCCCCTTTTGAGCGATTTTGACCCATATATTTTACCTTTGACCTTGAAGGATGACCTTAACCTTACACCACTCAAAATGTGCAGCTCCATGAGATACACATGCATGCCAAAAATCAAGTTGCTATCTTCAATATTGCAAAAGTTATGACCAAGGTTAAAGTTTTGGGACAGAATGACAGACAGAGTGACAGACAGACAGAATGACAGACAGGCCAAAAACAATATACCCCCTCTTCTTCGAAGAAGGGGGCATACAAATTCAAAGTATTCCTATACAGTTGTGTAAGGTTTATTAATGCTAGAATGAGGTACAGCATTGGAAGCAGTCAACAACAAAATCACATATGAAATAATGTATTTCATAGACTATACAAATAAATAATATGGGTAATTTAAGGTCATCTCATTGATATAGATAAGAACAATCATGAAGTTAACACCCTGGTAATAACTACATAGAAGCCCACTGTAAATCAAGGGTTAGTGAGCAACTGTTTCATCTGTCTAACATGTCTATAAATCAAGTGAGCAACTGTTTCATCTGTCTAACATGTCTATAAATCAAGTCTGCTCAAGAAGAACCAATTCTTTTTAAAAATAAGTTAAAACCTACTGAATCCTGTTAAAACTGACAATAAAGAATTGTCATGTATTTCATTACATTTGTGTACAAGTTGTTTCCTTTATGGCTCAGTGTCCATTATAGGATTCAAAAAAGATGGGTGAATTTTACTGATAATTCTAATATTACAAAAATTTAAAATATTCTTTCATTCTTTGTCTATGTAAAAAATCTCCCCCTCCCATGTAAAATATGGGGTGGGGTCTTCAATAAAAGAGGGTGAATCCCCCACCCCCCTTCCTAGAATAAACACTGTGGCTCTGTCTAAATCTGATCAAAATGAGTCGACTGCAGACGTTCAAAGTTCTGGCCGAATCCAGTCGTGTGAAGGTCACTAATCCCCGCGGCAGCGGCCGCAGCGTGCAAGGAATCCATGGCGATGAGCTTTCCAGTAGAAAACCCATCACCAAGCCCCGGTCCACACGTCGTGAAACTCAACACATCCACATGTTTCATATCACTGGCAATAGTAAAATCAGGAATGCTGGTTGTCAAAATGGAAAACGTTGCCGACGAAACGGAACAGTCCGTCAAACTCGACGATTCCGACATCGGCTGAATACGTTCGTAAAACTGGTGAAAGTCGCCCTCCTGTAATATATCATAACACTACATTGATATCTGCCTGATATAATGCTGCCTGATATATTTGTTATATCAGTTCAACAGGAAGTTGTTATAACAGTCAATGTTTGGAGGTAGGTCATATTATTCGGAATAAATTATAAAGTTATCATTTTTTGGAAAAATAGAATCAGATTCAACAAAACAAAACAATTTCATACCAAGATTACAGGTCCTTTCCAGGCCATTTTGGAAAAAAAAATGCAATTTCGGGATTGTGAATTTTTTCGCAAGAAAAGTCCACTGATGTGGGAAAAAACTACTTTAATACAACTCTTTATAATAATTTACATTAGAAGAACAAAATCATATGAAATATAGTTGTATACTTAGTAAGATGTTATTAAATTTAATTTAAGATATAATAATCATAAGACACTTCTTTCTAAAAATAATAATAAAAAAAAAATGTTGCGGATTTTTTTTTCCAAATTGGGATTTTCTTTTACAATTTCGCTTTGGGAATGGGTCCGTTAAACGGACCCGTAGATACGCCAGGTAAAGGCCTGCAGATGTAATACATTTTAGAAACCAAAAGCAACAACCTGTAATATCTCTTCCTCCTCAACGCGGGGAATGTTGTACTTTTTCTTGCTGAACTTGATGCCGTGGCTCTCGATGTGCAGCTTCATACGGTCGGTGCGCGAGGTCTGGTAGTCGCACTGCTTGCACTTGAACAGCTTGTCCTTCAGGTGAATCTTCTCGTGGCGCAGCAGCTTACCTCGCACCACAAACGACTTGCCACACACCTGCAAAAACATGGGAATACATGTTAACCTAAACTAGGGGACAATTGTTGTCCCCGTGCCTTAACCCTATATGTACCACTCAGGTACGAACTTTCAGCCATTAATAGTCCCTTAGAAAATCAAATTCAATTAAATACTTTTTTTTTAATACATTCAAGTTTTAAAGGCTTCAATTTCAACCCTTGCATAAAGCCATTTTCAGCTTCCCTCGCACAACAAACGAATTGCCACAAACCTGCAATAATTAGTGAAAATACTTAAAGGCCCATTTTCACTCTTTACCACTAAGATAATGCACATTTTTATCCTTTACCACTCAGATACACACGTCTTAACCCTTTACCAACCAGAAACACACTTTTTAATCATTTACAACTCAGATATGCACATTATTACCCTTAATCACTCAAATATGCAAATTTTTAACCTTTACCACTCAGATATGCACATTACAGCCCCTTTTCTGTCTATTTGGGGAAAAAGTACCTAGCAAAATGGGGATTTTTCGAGTCGCGAAATCTTCCAAATTGGGAAGAATTTTCATCAGCAAAAGCATTATTTGGGCAGGGTTTTTTCCAGCCATTCTGGATAAATACCATATAAATTATGGTTTTATATTTTGTAGGTTGTTAAAAAAATAAAATTGAGACATAGAGTCTTGGGATTTTTTTTTGAGAATGGGGAAAAAATATCCATATTTGGCAAGGGGAATGGGTCCGACTATCGGACCCGTGAGATAGGCAGAAAAAGGCCTGCATTATTACCCTTTATCACTAAGATATGCAAATTTTAACCCTTTACCACTCAGATACGCACATTCACCCTTAGAAAATCAAATTTAATTAAAGACTTTTGTTTACTAGATTCAAGTTTTAAAAGGCTTCATTTTCAACCCTATGATACAGATTAGCAGCAAACAGCATAAAACCTGAACATACTGTGAATTACTCGCAGGATGTTCTGGTTTTATGCTGCTTGCATATAGCAATTTTCACTTTCCTTTAACGGGAAATGGTTAAGGCCCAGTCCGCCCAGATTTAGGAATGTCAAGCCTTTCCACGAGGTCTTCCAATTAATGTATTGGTCAAATGTACATTTTATTATCTTTATTTATAATTTTTTCTCTCTGTTAACTTACTGCAATATATGAGAGGATTCTGAATTCTGATGTGTATATGTTAAATATGATATTGATGAATGTGATTTGATGTAGACAATCTTTCCTTTTCTTTAAATTTATTGGATTGCTTATCTTACATTGTGTTTAAAGGTGTGATTTTTCCTCCTTTCAGTTGATTTCTTCCCTTTCAATGTCAAAATTATTTTACAAATAGTTTTCAACTGTGCTGGATCTGTATACAAATGAAGTTTTGTTGAACCCTGTAAGGGCCTAAAGGGGGTAGGGCATTTTCCACCCCTGAGGTGGTTCTTAAATCTTGCCCCTAAAGTTTGATACCCAGCTAAATTGCAAGAAGCACTTCTAAATTAAGGTCCTTGAATAATAATTATGGTAATATGGTTCACAATTTCTATAAAGGACGCTTTGATTTTCAAGAGTGAATCAGTGATGCATGAATAACCCTAGTCCATCAATACCATAATTGGAGTGTTTTTGCGGCAGTTTGTTGTCTTTGTTTTACTTCCCAAATCATCGGTGTCTACAGGGTTTTTCCACCTGCCCCGTTATTGTTTAGCAATAAACAATGTAATCCTCATGGAAATCATGCATTTGCTGCATATATTAATTTNGTATGTGCAGTCATGATAGGTGCAGCGCAACACGTTACCTGGAAAACAAACAGATTATCAGTAACAAGAGGGCTTAAGGCCTGTGTCGCCCACCTGAGATGAAAAGAAATATGAACTGTTGTTAGCAGCATTGTGTTGTTTCTATAACCATTGGGTCTTTTTGGTCAAATTTGGTGCTGAAATTCTGCACCATTTCCAATCTGAATTTTTCGTTCCTCAAAAGACTGCCTAAAATTCCCTATGGAAGGTTTCCAAAAAATGTCCCCAATTTTAGTCAAAATGACGCTATTTTTCCCATATCAAAATGGTGAAAAAACCTCGCTGATAAACATTTTAGAACTCAGCTAAGATATCATTAACACAAATGTTCTGAGCAACTTTAATGTTGATTCAAAATTAGTTTTTTAACTTATAGGTTGTTGGCAAGGTTTCACTCTATCCATGTACAATGTACATGTGAGGAAAACTGCCTTGCTCCCTGGTGGCCATGTTTTTCAATGAACTTTTCAATGCTGTTTACATCATGCTCAGGTGATCTAAAAACAGCCCAAATAGGTCCATCACAACATGCTTCCTGGAAAACTTACCAAACTCAACAGCACTCTACAGCTTTTTTATCTTCTATGTACATTCGATTTTCTGAGTCAACTTCCCTGATATTATCCTGACTAGCATTTGATTTTCTATAACATTTATGTAATAATCAGTACAATTTGTGCAAAGAAGTAATGGTGTATGTAATTGTTATCTACATAATTTTTTACCGATTTTTTTGTAAAAAAACAAGAGATGTGTTTTTCAGAAACACAATGCCCCCTACTGCGCCGCTTTGAATAAAATAAAATAAAAAATTGACCTTTGACCTTGAAGGATGACCTTGACCTTGACTGTTCGCCACTCAAAATGTAAAGGTCCATGAGATACACATGCATTTAACTTTTTTTTTTACCTTGAAGAATGACCTTGACCTTTCACCACTCAAAATGTGCAGCTTCATGAGATACAAATGCATGCCAAATATCAAGTTGCTATCTTCAATATTGCAAAAGTTATGACCAAGGTTGAAGTTTTTGGACGGACACACAAACTGACGGACAGACAGACGGACTGACAATTCAACTGCTATATGCCACCCTACTGGGGGCATAAAAAGTCCCTGATATTTCTATCTGATAAAAGTTCCCCTTTATCCTTTTTCCCAGAATCTGCAATCTGCAAGATGAGAAAATTTGTTGTACCTAACACCCTATTTTCCATTAGTTTCAGTAACAAATGTAATAATTCAGAGCAAATTGGCATAAAACAATTGACATTCACAATTAATATTTGTATGTATAGATTCTTTTGTTTCATTCTATGACAAAACATTTCGTGTCACACTGACAGTACAGAACAGACTGATGTTCATGGTCAATCCAGTATATACCCCTCTATTTTATTGAAAATGTATCAATATAAAAATGTATCAATATAAAAATATATAAGCACTTACTGACTAAGCCCTACAAAGAATACCTACCAGTGTGAATTTTCTGGTGGGAGATCAGGTGTGACTGATGTTTCGTAGAGAAACCGCAGGTGTCACACAGGAAGGGCTTGTTGTTAAAGTGAATCATCCGGTGCTGCTGCATGCAACCCTTTGTCGTGAAGTGTTTGTGACACACGTCACACTGGTATTGACGACCTGCCAGTACAAATATCCAGAGAGGCTGTTTCAAAGTATAGTGAACTTACTAATCACAAATATTTGTGGAACAGTCTTTGAATTAGCATATATTTTATACCATAAATTATTAAGCCTGAGTAGAATATTTGACCAATCAGTCAATTCCAAAAGCTAATCAAAAAGCCCAACCGGTGAATAAAAAATGTGAACTTAAGATTGTAAACAAAGTAAACTTTGTATTATTATTTTCACTTCAAGACTGTAAAATCACTTAAATGTTGAACATATATAGATTTTTTTTATATATCATTGATTATGATGAATGGAATTTTACTGACAAATAACAATAGCTTGTTAGAAAAAAAAACACAATTCAGATCGACTGCTATTGAACATGAATTAAACAGAATTTAGTAAATGTTAAACTCAAATAATAAAATCCGATGGACAAACGGTTAAATTTGGCCAGTTAATAATGATAACGCTCACCTTTTACTAGACTTGACCCGGTGACCTAATTTTTGACCCCAGATGACCCATATACGATCCAAAATCAGATATTATCAAGATAAACATTCTGACCATATTTCATTAAGATCAGATGAAAACTATGACCTCTATTGTCTACACAAGGTTTTTCTATGATTTGACCTAGTGACCTAGTTTTTGACTCCAGATGACCCAAATACAATCCCAATCCAGATGTCATCAAGATAAACATTCTGATAAAGTTTCATAAAGATCTCATGGAAACTGTGACCTCTATTGTCTACACAAGTTTTTTTTTATGATTTGACCTAGTGACCTAGTTTTTGACCCCAGATGACCAAATACAATCCCAACCCAGATTTTATCAAGATTAACATTCTGGCATTTTTTTTTATTAAGATTGGATGAAAACTGTGACCTCTACTGTCTACACAAGTTGTTTTTTTAACTTTAACCTAGTGACCTAGTTTTTGACCCTAGATGACCCAAATTTGATTCCAACCCAGATTTTAACAAGACAAACATTCTGACATATTTCATTAGGATCTGATGAAAACTGTGACCTCTAATTGTCTCAAAAAGGTTTTTTTATGATTTGACATAGTGACCTAGTTTCTGACCCCAGATGACCCAAATACAATCCCAATCCAGATTTTATCAAGTTTAACATTCTGACCAAATTTCATAAAGATTGGATGAAAACTGTGACCTCTACTGTATACACAAACAAATTGTTGACGGACACACGCACGCACGGATGCACACCGGACATCACACGATCACATAAGCTCACCATGTCACTTCCTGACAGGTGAGCTAAAAAATGACACCAAATAATTTTTGCAATGAAGAATAAATGTGAGTTTACCTTCGTGTAACTTCTTATGACAAGAGAGCCGATTGTAGACGGTGAACTGTTTAAAGCACACATCACACTGGTAGGGTTTCACGTTCAAGTGCGTCATGTGATGGCGGATGAGGAAGCTGATCTGCATGAAACGTTCCTGGCAGTCATTGAACTCGCAGTTGTATGGGGCCTTCGTATAATGACACTTTGCATGGAGGCACAGAGCTTTCATGTCATTGGTTTTGTAGTCGCACTTATAGCATGTCAGCTCGACGTTAGTCATGTGAACGCGTTCGATATGTTTGTCCAACATTTCTGGTTTTCTGCACACGAAGTAACAGTTTTCGTACGCACATGTCTGTTTTGATAGCTTTACAGAAGACATTTTACTAGAGGTTTGTGTCTGTTTTAAATTATTCTTGTCCCCATTTAATGTTCTGTTTCTACTGGACTTTTTCAGCACAGCTGAACGACCTCTCAGCTTCTTGTTTAGATTAATGCTTAACTTAATGATTTCTTTTCCATTTGATGCAACGTTTCCAGTGTCAATGCTTTCTGCCTTGCTTGATTCAGCAGTACTGTTCACCACAGCATCTATAACATTATCAGGTCTCTCTTTATCAGATATTGGTCCTTCACTGTTCACAAAAGCATCCGATATATCTTCAGTGTCTTCCACAAGACCTTCAGCTAAAGTATCAACATTTTCCATTGTCTCCTCAACAACATCTGAATTACCTACCAAGTCTTTCAATTTCAAACTCTCAACAAAATCTTTCACAAGATAATCATTGCTAGCCACTTTTTTGCCCTTTTTAGTTGCAGTTTTTTTCCCCCGCCTTGAGCGTTTTGACTTTGTGTCTTTCAATTTCCCACGGCTGTTCTCAACTACTTTAATTTTTCTGGGCAAACTCTTTCTTCTATGTTTTTTAAGGCCAACACTTGTCACATTGTTTCCCTTTTCTGTAACATCAAATATTGCACTATCAATTTTCTCCAAACTTTCCTCACCAACTTCGACTGGCAAAACGAGACTTTCCGAACCATAACTGACCTCTGTATTTATGCAAGCATCTTGACCTTTCGGTTTAAAACTAACACTCACAGATTCAATGCTGACACTTATAGCAATTGGAACAACATCCATTGAAAAGTTCGTGGGATTTTGAAAAGCTTTTGGTTGTCCGAGCTCTTCGAGCAAGTGAGAAAACATAAGCTGGAGGTTCGGATATAAAACCTCGAAAGGACCGAGTGGGTGACCTTGAGAAATAACGAGGCTATACAGTAACTGAAACAGACACAGGTTACTCGTAGTGAAGATGTTCTGGGTCATAGTGATCTGGGTCAGTAGGTCGCCAACATTCGAAGACCAGGACAGCTGATCAAACAAGTGCAGCAAGTACTTGTCACGTTCAAGCACATTTAGACCCACCCAGCCAATGATAAGCGAGAACTTAAACTCGTGTGAAAGGTTCGCAATTTTTCCGTGGGTAATAAATATTTTAAAATCCTGAGGTTCGAGTCTCAGCAGAACTTCATTCTCGATCACAGACGTAATGTTAAATTTAACAAATTCGGCGACAGTTTCTTGAAGATTGACGAGTTCAAACTTTAAGGCCTTGAAATAGAGATCAACAAAATTCTCCAGTTTCACCTGACTGACTAGAAATTCCTCACACTTTCTGCACAGCGATTCTAACATAAGCACCTTGCCCAAATGCAGAACGCGATCGATATGCTCCAGCACTGGAGTTATCTCCCCTGAATACATGTACTGAAGACACTCTGCGAAGGCTGTGGGATGGGCATAATCTACAAAAATCGAGATCTGACCTGCAGCCTGACATTGTCCTGAAAGAATACAACAGTGATATTAAAACACACAAAACACTGATTGTGCAAATTCTGTAAAAGAGGAGGTCACATCACACAAAAATCATGGGTCATCTTTTGTCAAGACTAATCAGCATACTAATTTTTATGATACTGTGTTTTCCAGATATCTTGTTGAATTTATTTCCATGACCTTGAACTTTGACAAGTTGAGCTAAAAGTTTAATAGATTCTTTCTTTTTTCCCGTGTAACCAGCATTCCAGTTTGGATGGTAGTGTGTCAAAGCATTATCTATTTATCACATGGAAACAAACTTCCTGTAACAAGCCCCTGTGACCTTCACCTTTGACTTGGTTAACTCAAAATCAAAAGTTGTCTTTATTTACTCCCAAGTTACCTGCATACCAATGTAAATGAGAGTAGGTCAATGCGTTCTCTAGATACTATGAGGAAACCAATTTGTTGATAACAAGCTTCTATTACTTTCACCTTTTGACCTGGGGACCTCAAAATGTGTCATGTTCTGAGAAAACTGGACATAATGCTTGTGTGTAAATTGTCATCCTAGATTAGCCTGTGCAATCTGCACTGGCTAATCAGGGACGAAAATTTCTGCTTTTATGGAATTTTTCGTTTAAATGATGTCTCTTCTTAGCGAAAATCCAATTTAGGCGGAAAGTGCCGTCCCTGATAAGACTGTGCGGACTGCTAAGGCTAATCTGGGACGACACTTTACGCACATGCCTTTTGCCCAGTTTTCCCAGAACGCGACTCAAATTATTAAGTCTTCTTTTCTGATGGTCAGGTGCAGTATTCTGGCATGCAGAGAAACCCATTTTTTTTTAAACAATAGCCTTGTATGACGAACATACTTAAGTCAATGGGCATAGTATCACGTACATATTTAAGTCAATATTCTGACACAACTTAAAGAGTTTTTCTAAATTTTTTAGATGAGTTTGATCATTATTCTAAATTTGGTGTTCACAGAAGTTATTTTTGAGTTTTGCATCTGCCTAAACCCTGAGTTTGAGGAGGAATATGTGCACATTCCACACCCTACAACCCAACCCCTGCAAAATAGCCTTGATACACTAAAACATAATTTCATTACATAAAAGACTATCCTTGTCTATACCATACATAACACGGACTGGAGACTAACCAAGTATGTCTGTGGCGAGTCTAGGGCTCCAGGCGGCCAGGACGGCTCTGTGCGCTCTAAACTCTGACCCATTGACATGCACTGTGGTGTCACACAACTGGCAGCACTCTCGCAGATCTCTCAGCCTTTCCAGGAACTGAAAATCGTAAGAGTTTCACTCAGATAAAATGTATGGGGGTAAATGTACACTTAAGTACCAGTATACGGGGGTAATGTACACTGAAGTACATTTAAAATGTATATTTGGGTAAATGTACCTGCAGGCCAAAATATAGGGGGGTGAATGTACACTTGTGTCAAAAGTATATTGGGTTAAATGTACAATTAAGTCAAAAGTATATTGGGGGTAAATGTACATGTAGGCCAAAATATAGGGGGGTAAATGTACACTTGTGTCAAAAGTATTTTGGGTTAAATGTACACTTAAGTCAAAAGTATATTGGGGTAAATGTACCTGCAGGCCAAAATATAGGGGGGTAAATGTACACTTGAGTCAAAAGTATATTGGGGTAAATGTACACTTAAGTCAAAAGTATATTGGGGTAAATGTACATGTAGGCCAAAATGTATGGGGGTAAATGTACACTAACCACAAAGGTATTTGGAGATTAATGTGCATGCAGGTAAAAATTTATGAGGGTAAATGTACATAGTCAAAAGCATATGAGGGCAAACTTAAAGTACTGCAGATGTAACTTTACTCTATTTTTGAACACTTATTAAGGGTTAGGTTAACACTTAACAAGACATAGGTTTAACACTATACAAGGGTTAGATTAATAAGCACAATGTACTCAAAGAGCCAATTGAAGCCCAAGTCCATAAAGTACCATTAAATAGATGTAAATTAACATGCAACATAGATTCTTATTAACTTAAAAACTGTGTTTACTAGTATTCAACTGAAAACTGTTTCTAATGCATTCAAAATGCATTGTCCAATGTTTATGTTTTAAAATGCTTGGACCAAACTGAATATACAATGTGTAATATTTGTTAATCCAATTTACATTACAGGCCCAACTAGCTATTGCACTCTATATATATGAGATAACAAAGTTATCAAACATTTTTTTATTTTATAAATTTCTGTGCATTTTCCTTTTGTAATATATTCTTCCAATTCCAATTTCTGCAAACCTTTAAGTACATGTAGGTCAATATATTTGGACTCATGCTCTAAAGGCCCCCTTGGAAAGTTACCTGAAATACGGGTGCCATATCCTGGATGGGTTGGGAATGGGCCAAGATGTCCAAGGCTGTCAAATGGTCCTGCTGGTTGGGCCACGGCATGGCAGTACAGCACTATTCTAGCCAGAACAGCCACGAGCCATTTTGAGAACCGACTGCATTTCTTCTTGAGCTCATTTCAAACTTAACAGTCATTTACACTGGCACTATTCAGCTTGTGTTATTATGTAGCTCTTTCAAGATTTTAATGTAGGTTCCATTTATAGTGAAATTCCAGAATATTTGATTTTAGCTAAATTCACAATTTTGATTGTCGATTCATAGGGTTTATTGGCCAAGGTACTTTTTTTTAATAGCTTATTTCACGTTTCTGCTGTCTTTTAGTTCAAGTTTGTTTATAACTTTGAAAACAGTATTATTTATTGCAAGGATTCATCAAGCAATTCTGCTAACACAATTAAAATAATGACCAATGTTATTTTCATAACCTTTTGTACTTTGAGCTTCATGTACATAGTGCAGGATGCAAGAGGGCTTCTAGTGAACTTAATTCACCATGTAATTAGAATGTTTTATATTGTATGATTATATTTGTATCGTCTTTTTAAGATCTCCATGGAGTTTTACCAATCATCATAAGTTGTCAATACTAAACAAAACTGCTGTCAATTTTTTGAACATTTATTTTTTCAACTGTTTCTGTTTGCTCTGCATTCGCTTGTAACTGAAATGAAATAAGGGGAAAAAAATATTGATATATTATACTAACATCATAATGCTTCATATTTGCATACATTTACCTCCAAGATAAGTTAGTTGGATTAATAAACAACAAGTATTTAAGGCTGCTGATAAACTTACTGGTATTATATAGTGCCAGCTGGCTCGCGGCATTATTTTGTGTAAAAGCCCGCTCAGCTTCAGTGGTTTGTAACCTTTGTTGCAAATTCACAAAGCAAATATTTTCAGAGTTGTCACATTATCACACTGATTTATTTTCTTGTCTGTATGTAAAAAATGCTTAAAATCTGCGTGTTATTTATTATCATTTAATTTTAATATGCACATGCTAAAATGTGTGGTATACTATAAGAAATAGAACAGGCCACTTAGGAGTCTCCACACATTATACCGGTAGTGACCTACCAGTCAGCCCAAAAATGTTTAAGGACCCGAAGCCAATCTGATCAACATTGTTGGACTGACTGATCGGTTGCTATAATACAAGGAGGCCCTAAAGAAGAAAGGAGTTGAGCAAACATGCATAAAACTTCAGTGGTAAGTAAATAATAGCTCGGGTGTTTCTAGTCAATTTAATTCAACTCCTTAGACATGAAATCTTAGACAAAACTGGAAGGCAAAGGATGTGTTCTGCAGGTAAATTAACCACTCAGCTAGGTGACCAGATGTCAATCAAACTAACTGATCAGCCAATCAGAAATGGCTAAATAGAGAGGGACCCCGGGGCGGCGGTACTCAGTGCGCTCAACGCGCTGGGGAAACTGTTTCAGGGATGAAGACGACAGCCGGTGACAGCGAGAGGGGCCATAAAGGCAGAGCGGTGCTTGCACTCCCTTGGAGGCGTACGACAGGATTGTCTTGTAATTGTCAATTTTTTAAATTTTTTTACAAGTGCACATTAAGGTCTCATTGGCCACAGTGCACTGGTATATTTGGATCTAAATTATATCTTTGGCGAATACCCGGGCAGCCAGGGTAAATTTGACCTACTTTGGCTCAAAATTAACTCTTTTCTCCTGAAAGGTCACAGGGGCAGGTCCAGCCACAATGACCCCGTGAAGGGGCGCGCATGGACCTGTAAATAAACTCTGAATAATAATAATAATAGTCAGTACATGGTGGAAGGCTTGGTAAATTAATACATAACTTGCAATTAAGCTGGCCACACTATGACATTTTATGTTTGTAAATAGCTGACCCTCTCAAATGTTAACTGGATTTAGGCTACTACGTCGCATGTAAATTATAATAACAGTGCCGTTTTATTAACCTAATTTATGCATGATTTAATATTTAGTATATGTCTTTAGGATAATAATGTCTACTTAGTTATACAATAATAATCATATTCTACATGTACATAACTGATTTCTATATGATTAAGTAATTGTTCATTTATTTGTTCAATGTTGATTAGATTAGGTTATTACGTCACAATGCTTTGATATTGTATACTTAACATGAATATAGTGATTTAAATCGGGGTTGAAAATGAAAAATGAAAAGGCCTAGATTAACATCAATTGTGCCATGTTGAAGTAGGGGTGTTAAATTTAGGGTTGTTGTCAGTGTTTCTGGATTTCAAACATGCCTGTACTCAGTATAGATGATTACAAGAATTATTTTGCTAACAAATGCAAACCAACCCTTCTTGTGTACAAATGCAAATGGGACATAAAGTGTGAGAGACATTTCAACAAAGAGCAGATACCATGGTCAGTGATCGAGAATGTTTATGGTTGCCATGCGGAGGAACTTCTGGTAGACTCATTGAGGGAGAAACTGAAAGAATATCAATTATCCAGGTCAGTGGGTACATTACTTATCTGCATACGGTAGTTTTTTCTGCCAGTATTAATCATAATTGAGTGTAAACATGATACAGTTATACAAAAATGAATCTGATAGAGACAATAACACACACTTTTCATTTAAAATGTTAATTACATATAGAACTAGAATGGTCTACTGTATATTAAATGTATACATTTACATTTATTATAATAGACAAAATTTTATATGCAATTTTACTTTGTTTCATTTTTTGGTTTAAATTTTAATTCTTAATGATGATGATATACTTGTTCAAAACTTGCTTGGTTCTTAAATTAAATATTTGAAGGTAGAAATTATAGTACAAAACTGTAACTGCTCCGTTTTTAATCATTCTTTTTTGTGAAAATGATATCTATATTTGCAGTTTTGCTTTTTTTCAAATGCCATTTTAATCATCATCAGAAACAAGGCATGCTGCAAATTATTTATAATTATTATAAAATAGTTTTAGTGCTTCTGTCACAGAGTTATAAATATTTTATTATTATTATTTGATTTTGATTAAGTGAATTATAAATTCATACAATATCATAGTAACAGTTTTAATAGATTGAATTGATTTCTGTGAATATGTTTAAGTTAGTAGGATTTCTTTGTCTACTGAATGGCAGTAGTAGATTACTTGGAACCACATGTTTAGCTTGTTATTGATTACATTGTGTTAGTTACAGTCTAGGGAGTCTTTTCATGTTGAATGCACACTCAGGATGCAGACTGTTTGCTTATGAGCTCTAGCTATTTATATGACTGTGACTAAAGATTCTTAGACTAGGTGCTAATTAATTACGGTCTTATAGAAGTAAGAAAGTAAGGTACTTTATGATCATTGGATGAGAGATAGAGATGATTGGTCAGTGAGATGTGTGGGTGTGACTTGGTATTAGGGATCTGTATGATGGATGGATGAAAAATAGAGATGATTGGTCAGTGAGATGTGTTGGTGTGACTTGGTATTAAGAATGAAAAAGTTAGAAAGTAAGTTAGAAGTTACAAGTTAGAGAGACAGTTGGAAATAAGAACCGATGGAATTTGTAAGGAATTATGAACTATGATTATGAATAAAAGAGTAAACGCAGCAAGCGAGTTGTGTTGTGCTATTAATATCAAGGGCACAGTGTTCCCCGGCAGTCCGGTTACACTTCTCCTAAATAATTTACCAAATGTGAGTAACATAATACATGAGATTTTATTTTATGCAGATGGATTGTTCTAAAATGCCACATTGGCTATATGTGTAAACCACAAACCGCATTTTTTTTACTGTTCATAAACAGATGATTACTACAATATCATTCATTAAATTGATACAAAATATTTCATTAGGGTAACCTTATCAAGACTTATAAATGATTTACAGTTTGATATGCACATGTATTGATTGATAGATATTTTAATGTGTCTTCAATCAAGCTAATGTTTTTTTTTCAGTTGATTTCGAGTATGTTGCAATCTTAAGCATTTGGATTTTATTTGCAGTTTTTTGAGGCTGTCTTTCATCTTAAAATTAATTAATATTTTAATGGAAAACTTACGTTGTTGTTTATTCTATTTCTGCAAACTCTAGTACCATTTTAAAGAGAAAACAATCACAAAAACTGATTTGTGCAAACTGATTGCTTTTATCATAAAGTGAAAAATTATTATACATAGCCCCCCCCCCNCTTTAAGTCTGAGACAAAGAGTTTCTCCTAATTCAGATTTGAAAACGTCCCAAATGAAGAAGACACAATCAAGGAGAATCTCCATAAGGAAAAAGACGGAGTTTCAGGCTACTTCTCTCTGGACATATATCTGAGTTGGTCCCCCTGTAGGGAGTGCGCAGATCTTCTGATAGACTTCAAGGAAGAGTTCTCCGATAAGTTAGCCGTAGAGATCAACATTTCCTTCAGCAATCTTTACAAGTTACAAGTTACAACAAAGACTGATAGCCAACAGGCTGCAGCCAACAGGGAGGGTCTGAAAAAACTCCACAAATTATTAACAGTTGATAAGGCAGGATGTTTTTCTATACTTAATGGACCAGAAAATTGGAAGAAGTTCTTTCAAGAAATGGAGGTCAAAGGAGAAAAGACATTAGCAGAGTGGTTGGAGATAGTAACTACAAAACAGAGAAAACAACAAGAGGCCATAGATACAAAAAGGTGAGGCTTCTTCATTTCTGCTTTAATGTTTACTTGCAATTTATTTACATTAAATATATATGAATAACCTGATATAAAAAGAAATTATAACACTAGGAACACAGACCCCCCCCCCCCCCC